>HE671617.1:588555-637483 GCA_000313835.2 Heliconius melpomene melpomene | reverse complement strand
AAAAATTATGCTAGCGCAATGTCTTCTGCTTCCAATACTCGACTATGCCGATGTTTGCTATTTGGATGTGACCGAGGAGCTACTTAACAAATTAGAGCGTCTTCAAAATCTGGCCATACGCTTTGTTTACGGCTTGCGTAAGTATGATCATGTCTCCCAATTTCGAGCTCAGCTTAATTGGCTCCCAATTCGCCTTCGCCGTGATATGCACATCCTTATATTCCTTTTTAAAATCCTGAATTATATGAATTATCCTGTTTACCTGCGCTCCCGCTTTAATCTGCTTCCCTGTCCCTCACGCTCTAGGCGTTCGTATGTCATTCCGATGTTGGACGTACCGAAGAGCAATACCAAATTCCTTCAAAAATCCTTTACTGTATATGCCGCATCCCTTTGGAACCAACTTCCCAATCCTATTCAGAAAAGCCATTCCCTAAATTCATTTAAATCCAAACTTAAAAAAAATTTGCTCAAAAGTGAAAGCAATTAGACATAGCTTTAATCAGTGTTTCTATATATATTATATATATATATATATGTATGTATGTATGGGTATATTTTATGTATGTATTATATATGTATGTATATGTATATATAGTCGATTTAACAGTATATATAATTATATATTTATAATTTGTGTAGGTATATATATATATATATTGTAGCATGTATTATGTTTATAATGTGACAGTTAATATATATATTTTTCTGATATTTTAATTTTTTTCCTGTGTTGCGCTGTGTTGTTATTCCGCTGTTTGGCACTCATCCACTTCCATAGGTTGGCTGGAAGAGATTTCTTTCAGAAATAAGCCCGCCATTGTAAACATAACTTTTTAACTGTTTTCTTACTATTTATACATGTGCAATAAAGAATATATACATACGTAATGTTGTTTTTTATGCGTATGCACACTGCTATGCACTCATTATTTAATTGAATATAAAAAAATATATTAATTACGCTATGTCTAGAGAATTTGGCGACCAACGCCGCGTTTTGTCTTGTTACTAGAGCAATGATATGAAAATAATAAATATACTTATTCTATTAATCGAATCTAGAACCGTTATATTGTAACAAACATACTATAAAGGTAAAAATATCATATTTTTCACAAATCCTTGGAATTACAAACCTTGAAAAACATTACTTTAATATAAATTTCGACTGTAATAGCAAATATAGAGTACCTAATAGTGTGCAGTGCCAAAATATTTTATAATTTAACACATTCTTGGCTTCAATATCCTCATCAGAGACCGCAGCAATTGCTTCATGGCCGTCTAATATATGACTTGAATATTATATTACGATGCAGTTGAAAGGGTTTAGTTTGTGTATTGTAGTTATAATCAAAAATAAAATTAAATCAGCTTGATCCTGTATACCGCACACAGCAGAGTAGATCGAGGGAACGTAGGGTTAAGACACTCCATTCCTTACTTACCGCCGAATTTTTCGGAGTTTCGCCGAGTGGCGGTACTCAACGCCGGGCTTTTGCCAGAGTGAAGAAATAAAAATATTAATTCATTTCTTCGACTGTGAATCGAACCCAGAACCTGTTGCGTTTGTGGCCTTTCTTGCGCTTGTGCCCCTGCGCCACGACTGGTCTCTGGACTATAGCCAATACGTAATAAAGCATTTTTATTTTTCAAACTATAAATTATTAAATGGACAAATTGAAATTTCTTTTCTTCTATTAATAAATAAATAATATTATTTGTTACATTAAGTAACAATTATTATTAGAAACCATCGTGGCGCATTGGCACGACCGTGTTACTGTAAACGTGACGGTTATGGGTTCGATTTGGGAAAATGAATTATTATTCATTAATATTTTAATTTCTTTGCTCTGGTAACAAGGCGCGTTCGTTTAATCGCGTTGAGTTCCGTCACTCATCACATAATGCCTCGAATATTCGATAGAAAATGTCACTTCAGTCGAATTAAGGAATGTCTTAGATAATATTAGGTCTCTTTGCCTACACAAAAAAACAATTACTTTAATACTTTGTTTTCTTAGCTACACATTATATAGCAGAGTAATGTTAAAACACTACGTTACCCACATCCCGTACAATATTTGAAACATGTTGAAAAGCGGAACCGAACGCCGCGCTTTATAACATAATAAAAAAATAATATAACATACAGCTCATATATAATATGAGCAGTGAGCACGCAGGTTGTACGCAATGCTGAATAGCGACCGCAACTAGTCCAATCGACAAACCGAGTTGAAATCTGTGTAATTGTTTTCATATTTCACTTGATTGTGATTAAATATTACCTACTATTGAAGTCATGTTCAATTTTAACATGGTAGGTATCTCACGATGGTAGTGGGTTCGATATACTTTCTATGGTTTGATTTAAATGAAACAAGGTGTATTGCTAGAATTTCTATTAAGCAATATCTAAAATGAATAATAAGTGAAGAATGTTCTTAATTTCAACTGCACTCTGCTTTTTGTTATAGAAATGTGTCTTATTATATTTTTTAAATATAACACAGCGTTAAATTCCAGTCAGCCATCAACCCACTCGCGTATTGTAGAGAGTAATGGTAAAAAATTATATATTGACACTTAAATAATATATTTGACTTTCTATCTATTTAGTTTATATTTTTCTAAAGGAAGATCTTTTCTTATTATTTTTTCCTAATTTGGCGTAAAGCAATGTGTTGTTAAATTTTCTATAAAAGATGACTAAAATAATAATATAGCTGTTATTTTTTTTTATAGATATATTGTTTTTTTGTAGAGAAAAGATAAATAAAGAAAAACGTAAGAACTTTTTTTAATATAAAATATAAGTTTTGATCAAAAATTTGACATCACGTAGTCGAACATACTATTTTATTGTCTTCCTCCGTAACGCCGTAGTTTGGCAAGTGCTAATAATAATTTGGCTATCGTTCACTATTAGCCTTGGGACACTAAAAACATTATTAGTCTTTACAGCTAGTCTAAATTCCTTGCGTATTTCATTTTATAGAATAATCTTGCAAAATTAACTTTTCGTCTTGTAAACTGTAATGGTAATTGTGCTCTCTTCTCTAGAAAGAAAACGAAACTCGGCGCTGTATTCTACAACACGGTATTAAAATGTTTGCATCAAACGGAAATCGAACTGCCGTAAAAGCTACAAGTACTCGTAGGTACGTAATTAATACTCATATGATAGGATAATACTAAGTTCATCTCTGCATAACTCTCCATCCGTCTATAGCGAGGCTTTGTAACAAAACCTTAGTCGTGTTAGCTTTGGGTTTGCAGCGAGTTAGCTCTCAAATCAAATAGGGGAAATTAATTCTGTTCGGCTTATGTCGGTTAAATATTCGGTCAACTGGGAACGTTCTAGATTAACAATATTTATTCAATTTTGGCAAAAAATATAAAAATATAACTACAGACCAATCGTGGTGCAGGGGAAATAGTGTGTAAACGCGACTGGTTGTGGGTTCGATTGCCACTCGAGGAATTGAAATATTTAGTATTTAAATTTATTCGCTCTGGTGTCGAGGCAATGTGTGGCGTTGAATTCCGCCACTCAACACACAATGTCCCCAGGAAAATGAGATACGGAGTGTCTCAATACTAGGTTCTCTGTGGCTACCCTGCTATGCCTGCTGTATGTAAAATACAGCGTAGAGCTAAAAAACAAATTAAATAAAAGTGATGGAATTGTTCTAATTTTAATGTTTTGTTGTCAAAATATGCAATGAAGCAATTCAGCTTTTTTTAAAGTTATATTATCTCACGTCAGTCCTAATCTAGTGTTAAGACACTCCTTTTTACAACGGCGAAATAACTAACAATTTAAATATTAAATATATTATAAAAACTAACAATTTTAGTGGAACAAAATCTTTAGTCTTTAGTATTGTTGGAACAATAACGACAATAACAAAAAAAACCTCATTTGAATGCCGACCGCGGCGTACTCGTAGTGGCGTATAATTTGAAATTTTATTAAAAACAAATTAACTTCCTCGCAACGCGATTGTTTTAACGGACCCTGATTGTAATTGCTTTCTAGGTTTTATAAGCACGGGGAAGCTAACGATTTTGTGTATATATACTGGTTATTTTCTTTTTTGATTTCCTTTACTTAACTATTAGAACTAAACGAACTTATATTTTTTCTGTTTTTTAACTTCACGTATGTTCCGCCTGAGAGAGAGAACGGAGTGCCAAGCTCTACGGTAATTCCACCCGAAGACTACTCTTACTCTTTACGTGACTTTCCTACATACTGTGTTTTGAAAGGTCAACGGAAGTCTCTCCCTGTTTCTTTTACCACTCATTCTTGCTCCACAAATCTTCTCGTGACGTGCTCGTGACGTTTTTATTCTTATACAGTGATAGTGGTTTTATTAACTTTATCTTTCACTGTTAATAAATCGAACACCAAATTAAATGTAAAAATATGTGTCTATTTTCAGTACAAGAGTTGTCACAAAGCTATATAAACCGGTTTAGGCCAAGACTTTACATCTACACTATATATGAATACTCACACAAATACAAAGCTCAGTTGACACCTTTCGGTAATAGTGTGCATAATTTTAATTAATTTTCCTTATTATTTTTTGTCAGGTCTATAGAACAATGCAAAATTAAAAATAGTCAAAAAAGTCCTTTTAAAATTTCCAATAAAGTAAAATATTAATTGAATACTGTCCAATAAGACGGGCTTATACCATGAAATTAAAATTATATTGAATTTTCATTGTATCTGAAAAGTAGTCCTCTGTCTTCTCCATTAAAGAAAATAATTAAAAATATTTATAGTTATTTCAATTGGATATATCTAAATATGTATATATATTTTGCTTCACGCTGTATCCCGCACACTTGCGTTCTCCAGTTTTCAACTCAACATCGCCTCGTCACCAAAGCTATAAAACGAAAATATTAAATATTCATCTCTTCGAGTGGGAATCGAACCCATAACCTGTTAAGTTTACAGTCGCACGCTTGTGCCCCTGTGACCCTGTCACGATTGGCCTCATATTTAAAATTATATCCATTTTATATTTTTTTAGTTTTACTTTCTTCTTCACGCTGTATGTATCCCGAATATAGCAGAGATAACCTAGTGTTAAGTTACTCCACTCCCCACACACCGCCCAATCTTCATGATTGTGACAAAAAATATATATGGGATCCCTGATAACTCAACTAAATAAAATATATGGGATTTGTGGAGTTTACAAATCAATATGCCTACCCTATGCTATTTCAATATGGCTTAATTACGAAACAACACTTAGTTTTTCTACTATCTTTTTTTTGTATTTCTAAAATAGAAAATCGAACTATCCTATTAACCTTTGACCTACTAACTAGAGCAACGCGTCCGTCTGTCAGTCTGTCAAGACTTCAGTTACCAAGCTGCTTCAAAGTGTACACCAGTTTTTTATTATTATATTAGATTCATAAAAGCCTTCGTGCTGCAGTGGAACAGAATCTGGCTGTACATGCCACGGGCGTGGGCTCGATACCTAGACAAGAGTTACTTTTACTTCTTCACTTTCATCAAGATAGATCCCGGCGTTAAATTCAGACATTCAATACACAATGTCTCGATAAATGGGGTGTGCTTGGAGAATGGAATGTCTTAACACTAGGTTCCCTCTGCCTACGCTGCTATGTGCGGGATACTTCGTGAACCTAATTTAATATGCTTCAAAATATAAAAACAAGAAAGTAAAATGTAAAAGGTATTTTTAAAGTTAAACTAAAGTAAATAATTATTAACATGGTCAAAATGAGCTTTTAAATGTAAGGTAGAATTACTTATTTTAGCTCCAGTCCTTTTTTGTTTCTACAAAAACTAGTTACGTTGTCAGGTACAATGGATAAAGTAATTTGTAATTAGGTCGCTCTGAACAAGTAAAACTGTTAATTTCCTACTCTAGTACAGTCTTTTAAAAGTTTTGTTTTTTTTTTGTAGCTTTGCGCTTTATAGGCTGTATGTAGTCAAAAGGAACATGGGAACCTAGTGTTACGGAGTGTATCCTTTCCTATTAAGACATTTCCGTTCTCCACTTTCTATCAAAGTCTAAAGGCGATGCGTGTGCGATTAGCGTAACTCAACGCTGCGCTTTGTCAGGAAAGGTAGTGGGAAGACACATTGTTCCCAAGTTCCTTCCGCCTACCCTGCTATATGCGGAATATAGAATATACAGTACATTTTTATAATTCCCTTGTAAATTCAAAACTATCGTCATACAATACGGTCACTTTGCATCAGCGCTACGGTGACGGTAAAAATGAATACGACAGCGAATAAAGAAACAACAGTATATGATTTTAAGCTTTGCTTTGCATAGTATATTATTCTAACTGCCGTCTGCCATCTTTCCGGTTTACGGAACGAAAATTTTAAAATTATGAAAATGAAAAATGTTTTCCATGGAACGAACTGTTTTTCAACTTTTTTTCAAATAAAATGTGAACTAAAGCCAGATTTTTCGATGTTATGAATAAATACTGAATTTATGTTTGAGTTTAAAGAATATTTTGTTCTGGGTAGAAGATATTAAATTTCACATACGAAATGTCATATGAATTGCTCGTGTAGATTACGGAATTAAAATTTTCAATTCTTATGATTACATTTCTATATTCCCTCGCTCTGGGATACCAAAGTGCTGCAATGAGTTCAGCCACTCAACACGCAATGCCTCAAGAATTCACCGAATAGTGGGGAACGGAAGTGATTTAACACTAGGTTCCCTACACTGCTATGTGCACGGTTCCGTAGTACGGAAATATCATAGCGTTTAGCTAAAAATATATAATAAAAAATAAAATATACTTAAAATAAACATACAAAAGTCTACCAATAGTATGTCTAACAAAAAAATCCCTGTCTTCATAACCGTAACGCCCAAACAGGGCGATCCTATATAAATAAACAAGAGCAAATCACCGAAAGCTACAGCGCCAGTGGGAAATATTCACAGCGTGGCAATAAGGGAGAAATTAGTAGGAGAATATAAAAAGGAAGAATGTAGTGAATTGACGAATGTAATTTGTATGTAAAAATTATTGGGTAATCTTTTTTTTTTTGTAACTTGTATACGCTTTTGTTGGACTTGATTAGGTTGAACTGGTGTTTTAGCGTGGTTCTGGCTGTGTTTTATTTTATTAAAACGATTTATGAAATGTATATGTATGTTTTTTGTTTAAGATTAAATTAATAGCTTCACGCTGTCTCCCGCATATATCAGGAAAGGCAAAGGAAACCTAGTAAAATGATACTCCGTTCTCTAGTTTCCGTTTAATTATTAAACATTGCGGGTTGAGTGGCGGGACCTGAACAAATTAATGAAAATAATACGATAATTACCCCAAATGGGAAACGAACCCACAATCATCGCTCACAGTAAGCGTCCCGCCTCTAGCTTCATACGCTTTATGGAAAAGCATAATATTTTAGCTTCTACATATGAATAATACGAATGAATATTAAACAACCAATATTTACATATACAGGATGGTTATATTAATTGCAAATCCTTATTACTTGTGAACAACACGATTCAAACAAATTGAAGAGATAACATTTAAAATTTATAATCTAAACTGGTCCTGTATAAAACTGGATAGGTTTAATATCTTCTTCATTTCAATATTGCATGTATTTACTTAGTAGGTACTTTACTGATGCTGTCAGGGTGCAGCAGCATAGAGTGCTGTTTGTTGTTATAAGTTCGATTGTTCCTTGGGGTAATGAAATTGTAGTAAGAAGACAAACCGCGGCGTTGATTTTCGCCGCTCTACATCCAATGTCTCGATAATTATGTGGAAAGTAAGGAACAGAGTGGAAATGTGGAAAGTGTAAAGTAAGGAACAAATCATATTTGTCACCTTAAATCTAATATTTTGAGTTTGCATATAGCATGGTAGACCAAGGTAATGTCATGTGAAAATACTCCGATCTCCAAGTTCCGGAGGTTTTTTGTGACGGAATTCAATTGTTATCATAGGAAATTAAACTAATACATTCCCAGAAATGGAATCGAATGTACAACTATCGTTTTTACAGTCAGATACCTATATAAGTACATATCAATAAATTTACTAGAGTTTTTCACAATAAATGTTATAATGTTAATACCGGTGGGTTTACGAGTTGGGGAACATAATGCCTGGAAAGTTTGTTATAACAGGATTTTTATGCTTCACGGGGGATGGCGGTATTTCATCAAATATGTTGATATTAATCTCACTTTAGTTAAACGTGAGCGAAGGGTGCCGCCTACGTCGTTTAGATTTAGTTTATTTTTAAACGTATTAACAGTAGAATCGATTATTTGAGCTACAATGGGTGTGAGAATTTTTTTGTGTAATATTTAATATTTCATGTTTTTTTATAGGATTAAAAAGGAAAAGCTCATTAACGCGAAGTCGCGAAACGTCGTTACCAGAGCGAGAAAAAGAAAATATGAAAACATTCATTTCCTCTATTGGGAATCGAACCCACAATCTTTCGCTTTTCCAGTCACATTACAAAAAAACTAATAATAAAAATAAACTATAAACCTAATTTCCTTACTCTATGATTGTAAACGTCTTTAAATTCATCTTAAGCTTTACCTATATAAAAAAAATATTTCAATAAAAGAAAAAAATATATAAAAAAAGCTTCAAAACCAAATTAAATTATACAACTTTAATACACGAACAAAATTTTTGAATTTTATATAAGTAGAGATAACGCATTGCGACGTATGTCATTTCTATAGTAAGTACCATGCGCAAAGCAATCGGCCGTTAGACGTCGTCGGGGGCGGACGTGGCTCTATCGCCTGTAACATTCACGTTTACGTACGTTCGCTTACGTTTAACTAAAATTAATTAGGAAAATTGATATTTTCTCCAAAAAAATTCAATTAAAGTGACTTTTAAAAGATTATTTTTGGCATTTCTTTACTCTACATTTTAGTCGTGAAGTGTTTGTGTTACGTTTAATAGTGATTTGGATGAAATTGTGTTTTTGTGGTTTTAATAGGATTTTGTGTTTTTTGGATACGAAAGGTGAGTGATTTTTTTTATTATACGATTTTTACAATGGAATCATTATTATAAAAAAAATATAAAATTACGTATCACTTGTTATTAACATTATTCTAGTATGTTATATTTTTTAGGTTAAGAAAATATTACATGTATTTATACATATTTTATTTTTTCTAAAGCTAAAAAAAATATTTTATTTGTACGTTTAATTTTAATAATATTTAGAATATAGCCTTAGCCTTATTTATTATATAAAAAGTAAACGTAATATATTATAAGAACTTCTTATTAAAATTTATAAATTACAAATTCGTACATCGTTATATTATTAAATGTGGAACATCGCACTTTATTAAATTTATAATAGACTCAGAGGTTGATTGAAAAAATTTGCGTAAAAAATGAGAGCAAAATACAAAACCTTGTTAAATATTTTCTCAGTCTTCCCAGGTTTGCGGCATTTTCCTTTCCAAATATTTCGTGGTAGAGTCTTAACGAGAAACATTTTAATTATATTTTCTTTACTAGTCGTGGCTCGTAATTTTGTTTAAAACGTAAAATGGAAAATTTAGATTCTTTCTATTTCGTAATAATCCTCCCGTTATACTTTTGAAAAATCCTCTTTTAGTACTACCCTAAAATCCCTAACCATACTACCTACCATATTTTTTACTTACACAAAAATAAATAATAAAATAATGATTATAGTCTAAGATTAAACATTTTCATTCAATTTTTTTCTAATATATTATAGAGATGTTTATAAATTAAGAACGGTTTCTTTAGAAATTGGAATTACTAAAAATTTATAAGAAAAGTATATGTTATTTTAATATTATAGACAATAATAAAGTTCTTATAGAAACTTTTAATGAAAATGAACTTGTATAAGAATGAGTTTAAAAATTTTTACTAGCGCGTTTTATAAATTTTTCTTTCAAACAATAGTTTTTATTTTATAAATTTAAATATTTACTTAATTTAGTTATTGAGTTTAATTTATAATATAAAATGAAAACTTTAATATTTTTTTAGCTTTACGCTATGTCTTGTACATAGAAGGATAGGCAAAAGCAACCTGAGAACCTAGAGTTAATACACTCTGTTCCGATTAAGACTCACTTTCCATCCAAATCTCGTGTTGAGTGGCGGAATTCAACGCTGTGCTTTGCCTGGAAGCGTGGAAATTGACATTTTATGAAATATTTCATTCTTTTGAGTGGGAATCGAACCCACAATTGTGCTACTGCATTAAGCTTCGTCATCTCTACATAATATAAACCGAAAATTTATATTTTCAATATATTTTTAAGAACATACATATATTATTACAGATAAATCTATTAACTGAAATATAAAACTTTTAGTCTAGCCGAATATAGCCTAAAACTGAGCTTTTACAATGGACATTTGTTTTCAACATTGCTGTATTTGATATGGGTAACTAAATAACAAGTGCTCTACAAAAATATATTTTTAAAGCGTAATCATAATTACTTTAGAAACTTTCTTTATGAAAATTAAGAGTTTAAGTGAATACATTATTTAAAAAAAAAGTTAATTGTGGTGCAATGACATACTCAATGGACATGGCGATGGTCGTGGGTTCAATCCGTACTAAATTTAAATTATTTTAATTTCTCCGCTTTCCTTCAACAAGGGCGGTGTCAAATTTCACCACTCAACACACAATGTTTCAACGTAGAGAACGGAGTGCCTTAACAGTAGTGTGTCACTGTCACATAGCCTGCAGAGGGAAAAATGTGAAACTAAATAAAATTTCGAACCAAATGAATGAAAATCTGAATATAATATTAATATAGTCATATAATGTAATTAATATTCAAAGTCAAGTGCCGTAGGATTATAATTATAACTCGTTCACTTCAGTTGTTATTACGCTAAACAAGTACTGGAGACATAAAAATAAATTTATTTACATACAAAATGCAGCAAAATGACGATGTACAAATACT
Source organism: Heliconius melpomene melpomene (assembly GCA_000313835.2). Taxonomy (NCBI): domain Eukaryota; kingdom Metazoa; phylum Arthropoda; class Insecta; order Lepidoptera; family Nymphalidae; genus Heliconius; species Heliconius melpomene. Next base: position 626,462 of record HE671617.1, on the reverse strand, counting down.
CGTATGTTATGGTTGCATTGACTTAGAAATTTGATTTTTCTATCCTTCAAGGGACCATAGATTTGAATGTATTAATTTTAGCTTAACCTCCACGTAATCTCGAGAAAAATTGTCTTTACAGGCGGACAAAATGGTAACAAAGAGAAAATAAGAGTTGCGTTTTTACTTTTTGAGGTACGGAACCCTAAAAAATTCTAAAAACTAGAAAACTAAATACCATATCACTACACTAGCATCACTTTACATATCATAATAAAAATATGAAAGACCACCAGCAACTTAAACTAATGAAACATTTAATAGCCTTACACTCAGTCCATATTGATTTCCATTTAAATGTAACGATACGTACATTAACGTCCGGTCGAATGTCATTCACGAATATGAGTGCTATAGTATTTATATAACTAATTTGTATAATTCGAGCGTTTTTATATATTTTATAAAAAATGTTTACATTTTTATATATTATTTTTAACTTTTTATATATTTAGCTTTTACTATAAATGAAACGAAATGAGTTATATTCAACAGTAACTTAACACCGCGCTTTTTCTTACATAATTGAATTATTTTTTAATAATCATTACCCCGAGTAAGAATCGAATCTACAGCCTACTTATATTGACACTTGATTCACTACATTACAATGATGTTACACACTTATATACATATGTATATCTGTCTTATATCAGAAATGGGTTCTAAACAAAAAGTTAATCTTGTCTTTGCAAGAAGAAAATACATATTCAGTAAGAAAAGGCCTCCGCCGATAAGATGGCCGCTTATGATAAATTTGCTCGCTTAATTAAATATTAGTCTGTGCTCGTGTTACCAAACTATTGAATATTCTGGGATAGAAAAACTGATTTATATATCCAAAGTAACTAAAAGATATATTTTACAATTTTTTTATGGAATTCCGTCGTTACAAAAGTTATACATAATCTTTTATCAACACGGATAAAATAAATACTAATAATAAATACTGCATACAATTAAATAAAAATAAAAAAATATATAATTAAAATAAAAATGTCTTATGTAATGTTGCTAAACCACATGAACCGTTACAAAAGTACAAATAAATAAATAAACCGGGAAACAGAAATTTATATTATTTACTCGTATATTACAAATTTATTCGATGAAAATTATTTCTAATTATTACTATTATTAATATAAATAATTGCAGTTAGTTGCAATACGTACAAAATGATTACAAACAATCGCAAAATATATTAATATTAAGTAAAAAAAAATGAAAAAATGCATGTCCTAAACATTCGTAAAATCATATCACCTCTAATGCAACGTATTCTCTGGTTATCGTAAGTGCTCCTATTTTGGGGGAAATTATTATATTTCTCTTATTAACGACGCTATTTCTGATTTACTATTGTTAATGAGGCGGTCGTGGTGCAGCGGCAAGACACCTGTACGATGATAGTAGGTTCAATTTATATACTTTCGACTTTGGTTACAAATTAAAGTGCCACTGGTCGTAGCACTAGAGTTGTGTAGGTTCCTTCTGCCTACAAAATTCTCTTATTTGTTTTAAAAATTACTTTTAATCATGTTGATATAATTTTATATAAATTTATTTATGTATATAAAATTATATATTATCATTTATGTAGATTGAGATTACCTTTGATACGCCTCTACAAAAGAACTAATAACACAAAAATATTTTCTCAATTTGAAAAAATACAACCTGGTAAATAATATTAGTATAGAAGTATAGATATATAACTACTTTAACATAATAAACTTTTCATATGCTACCAAAATTTTATAGCTAACCGTGGTAAATGACATATGTCGTATATTTAATGAGGTTATATTATTAAACTTTATTTCAAACTGTAATTAAGAAATAGTTATACATTTTTAGTTAGATATCTTTTATTTTACAACAACTAAGTATAATATGAGTATATCTTTAATTATACGATTTGTTTTCTTTAATTAAAAATACTTTTTTGTTTGGGGAGCTGAGGTATCTCTTATGGGGCTTAATCGGAAATAGGTCGTGGGGGGGGGGGGGGCGTATTATATAGCATATGTCCTCAGTTTTTTTATATTTTTATATTGAATTGATATAAAATTCGCATGCATATCACCTATGCATATATCTATAAATAGCGAGGTATTTAATCGATGCTCTCAAAATAACAAAGCGCTAAACAATTCATTCAGTTAATCCGTGGCAGTCGGCCAGAGGTTAATTGAACATATGAAAATAATCACACGATACTTACTAATATATGTAACGTAATAATTACTATAATATTAGTAGTGGGAATTTTGGCAAAATATAATCTGAATTTTCCAAGCGCTGACACGAAGAAGAAAAGAAGTGGAAATCTCTACTCTACATTAATAATATAGCTTAAAAGCTGAAGAGTTAGAAGCCGTGGCGCAGGGACACAAGCGTTCGTCTGTAAGTGACAGGTTGTGGGTTTTATTTCCACTCGAGGAAATGAAGTACTTAATATTTTCATTTTCTCGTTCTGGTAACGAAGCAAAGCGCGACAGTGAGTTCCGCCACTCCCATATTTCGGAGGAAGGGGATAAAGACAGAGTATCTTAATGGGAACGGAGTGCCTTAACACTAGGTTCCCAGGTTCCCTCTGTCTATCCTGGTATGGGCGTTACAGCGTGAAGTTAAAAAGATTCGTATAAATTTTGGATAGTACATTAGTGGCGAACGGCTGTAAGTGATATTCCACATTGAAGAAAGAAAATTACTTTTTTCGCTGTGATGTAAAATTTTTTTTCTAAGAAAATATATATAGTTAATATAAAAAAAACTTTTCACTTTTATATTACTATACATTCAAATATAATCTTGGCTTTCTGTATATACAAACTAAAATAAACTAATTATTCAATATGCTAACGACAGTTAGTTACAGCTATTTGAAATTTTATATGCAAATAATGTTCGTAGCAAATTAATACAGAGTAATATGAAAAGTTTTACTTCGTGTGTAATTAAAACAAATATGAATTAAGGGTATACTTTTAGTAATTATTTCAATGTCATAGTTTCGAAGGGTTCACGCGGTGTCACTCTTTATCTTGAGAAGCTGCGTATTAACCGCGGCGGAACTCAACACCGCCGTTTTTTATACAAAATCTTTGCATAAGTTTTTTTTTTTTAGTTTTACGCTTTACCTCGCACATAGAAGGAGTCCAGAAGGAACCCGCGAACCTAGTGTTAAGACACTCCGTTCTTCATTCGGGATCATCCTCCGTTCGCCACTTTCCGGTGAATTTTTGAGGCATTGCGCGTAGAGTGGCGGACCTCATGGTGAAGCTAGAAATATTAAACAATTAATTTAATTAAAAGTAAATTTAATTAAAATAATTATTTTTCCAAATGGAAATCTAACTCATAACCAATTACACTTAGTATATTAGTTGTGATGGACTCAAGTTTGTGTATTAATATATATAATTGTTTTTGATAATTAAAAAAGAAAATGTTTTATTTTAATGATATGTACCTAATACTAGCTCTGTTCTGTCGCTCTACACGCAATATCTCAAAAAATTGTCTTAAAATATTGGGCGGAAAGTAAAAAACAGATTGTTTTAACACTAGGTTGTAATTGCCTACCCTATTGTGCGAGGTAAAGTATGAAGTTTAATAAAAAACCTAACTAAGAGACTTAGAGAAATCTAAAAGAATATTTTCTTTCTAAAAGAATCTTTTCGAGATAAAAACATCAGAAAATTTGAGTTAACTTCAAATGAGGTACAAAGACAGCATTAACTACGAAAAGAGGTTTTATTTATAAATATACTAGCGGACGCGCGCAGCTTCGCTTGCGTATTTAAGGGTGAATTCTAATAACCCATGAAACATGTGTTCAATGAAATATTTTTAAGAGTCTAAATTTCAAATTTTATAAAAATTAGTGGCGATTTAAAGATTTTTCCATACAAACTTTCAACCCCTTATTTGCACTCTTAGGGGGTGAATTCTAGAAAAGCATGAAACATATATTCAATTAAATATTTTTAAGAGTCTAAATATCAAATTTTATAAAAATCGGTGGCGATTTAAGAATTTTCCCATACAAACTTTCAACCCCTTATTTGTACCCTTAGGGGGCGAATTCTAGAAAACCATGAAACATGTGTTTAATAATATACGTTTAAGAGTCTGAATTTCAAATTTTATAAAAATTGGTGACGATTTAAAAAAAACCTATACAAACTTTCAACCCCTTATTTGCACCCCTAGGGGGAGAATTCTAGAAAACGATGAAATACGTGTTCAATTAAATACTTTTAAAAATCTAAATTTCAAATGTTATAAAAATCGGTGCCGATTTAATTTTTTTTCCATACAAACTTTGAACCCCTATTTCACCCCTTTAGGGTTATAATTTTTTAAAATCCCTTCTTAGTGGATGTCCAGATTACGAAAGTAAACATCTGCCCAAATTTCACGTTTCTACGCACAGCGGTTACGGCTGTGCGCGCGTCTTACCTCAGTCAGTGAGGACAAGTCCTTTTATATATATAGATAATTAGATTTCTGTAGTTGTTGAGAATACCTAACTTCAGAATAAGTTACTGAGGTTTTAAATTTCCATTTAACTTAATTATCAATTTAAATGTAAGGTTAAGACAAGCTTTGTGTATATAAAAGCTTTAGTTATTTGGTGAGGTTGACTGTAAATGGGACGGTTGTGAGTTCGATTTCCTCTCGGGTGAGTATGGATTATTTTCATTTATTCGCTCTGTTAACAAAACTTACCGTGGCGTTTAATTCCATGATTTAACACGTAATCTGTTTGTCTATATAATTAGGTGGTTAGTGGGAAGCGCATTGTCTTAATATTAAGTTTCCTCTACCTATCCTGCTAAATGCGGGATACGACCTGAAGCTTAAAAAAGTTAGCTAGGGTAAGGGTTGGGACCAATCGCTGTAGAGATTCTTGAGGGAAACCTACATCCAACAGTGGGAGGAAAAACGGCTGTGACGATGATGAATTTAAAAAATATGAGCTCTATAGAAAAAAAAAGACAAAAAAGCTTTTCAATAAAAAAAACTTTCGCATAATAACATTCAATACATTGTTACGACCTGACTTACTCACACTTTATCTCAGGAAACGCTATTCTTCTTACACGTGACAACTTCATTCACTCGCGTCTACGTAGGTACGTGTGTATATCAATCGCTACAATGGGTTCGAATATGGACATCAGTTTGAATGCCTTTTGTGAGATACAATTAAATTTTAACCTTTGTTTAGATTTGTTAGACTTGTGTTGACACGGCTAGGCTGTTTAAGTGAAATGATGAATTATAAAAACCATGATCGAAGTCCCTGGTACAAAACGTTGAGTTCTGCCAGAATTCGGTGGAAAATGAGAAACGGAAGTGTCTTGAAGAAATGGGGTGTTTAAATAGGTACTATTTTCCCAAGTTCATTCTGTCTATGTGTGGGATACAGAACAGACTTAACTCTTGGTTCTTCTGGTTCGCCATAGATCGTGAAAAACAAAATACATACCATAAATACACACAAAATAAAACTGGTTAAAACAAATTAAATACGCCATTTGTACAAACGCAATTTCTTTTTATTATAGCAACGTAATGCAAATACGTATATGCTAAAGACTAAATCCTAATATATATTAGTCTGTGTGTTTGTAATTTGCCTATTTGCCCCATCATCACATGTAAAGGCCTCGGGATATCGAATCAAATACCGTAAATCAAAGCTTACCGTGATTATCTCTTACATGTGCGGTGCGTACTCTGTGTGTGTACGAGTGTGTCTACGTGTACGGTGTAGGGATTCAATACTAAAGTTTGTTGATTTTAGAGATATTTTCCGTTTTGGTACTCTGGTATAGGCTTTTATTATTGCATATATGTATTATGGTAGGGGGGTTGGATACAGATTTGATTGGTGCGTCTTTTTATACAGCTTCACGCTGTATCCTGCACATAGCAGGGTAGGCACTTTCCACTCGATTTACGAAGCATTGCGCGTTTAGTGACGGAATCCAACGCCGCGCTTTTCCTCGACACCGGAGTGAAGAAACGAAAATCTGAATTATATTTTATTCCTCGAGTGGAAATCGAACCTACAACCTATCACGTCTAAAGTAAGCACGCTTGTGCCCTTGCACCACAACTGACCTCTTATTATTTTTATTTTATTAATGTTCATATGAAAGGTTATTTATTTATTATTTATATATTAATATTGTTGTTATCATATTATAGGCAGTGAATCAATATGTAAGAGAGATTATCTCGACGCCGCTAGTACACGATGGCTAAACGCGATTAAAATAATTGAATTAACAATTAATTTCTATTTAATTTTCTCGGTTTGTTTATATATAACTATACTAATATTATAAATATTATAAATGTGAGTATGGATGTTTGTTCCACATTCACGTCGTAACTACTGAACGGATTTAAATTAAGCTTCACAGTAATAAAGCTTATATATCAGAATAATATATAGTTTAAAATTTATGTAAAGATAATAAACATATATCTATATAATTTGTTTTTAATATAACAACAAGTTTAAGCGGATAAATCCATGTTTGGGTCTCTACTAATTTGTATATGTATAATTACTTATAGTGTAGATTTGAATCCACTACCATTGCGTTTATTCTTAGGTACATCCACACATCCAAATTACTAGACGCAAGACGATTCTACGAATACTCATTTATTTAAATATTAAAAGACGTTGTTTATTTTTACATAAATCCAAGTCTGTGCGTGAGATAGTCTAAGCGGCGGCCGATTATTTTATCATACTTAATATAATATACTGACCGACCGTCTGAATATACCGTCTGACTGTAAACGCGACAGTTGCGGGTTCGATTTCCATTTGAAATGAATTAATTTATAATAGTTTTCGTTTTAAAGAATAAACATTTTTTTGAGACAGTTATGCGGCGTTAACCTCCGTCACAACAACAGTTTAGCAGCTTCTTTATTAAAGAAATTATACTTTATAGTTGCATACAACTGTATATACACGACAATTTTACAAAAATGTAACAAGAGGCATGATAATTATGACTATGTGTCATTACCGTCGCTCCGAGCAAAACAGCTTTATAAAGCTCGTTGGTTTAGGCTTAGAACATATTTACGAACAAAATGCGACGTTGACTTCTGCAAAATCTTCAAAATGGTTAGAATGTTACAATTACTAAAGAAATATTTGAGCCTCATGCTGTATTCCGACTGTAGTAGGGTAGGTGAAGAAATTTATCGTTGTACATCTTCCGGTCAATTCTAGAGTTGAGTGGCGGAACTTAACGCTGCAATTCATCTACCAGAGCGGAAAAATGAAAATAATTGAATATAATCACCATAGCGTGGAAAATACTGGTACTAGTGTTTATGTAACACGAGATGTAACAAGAGGCATGATAATTATGACTATGTGTCATTACAGTCGCTCCGAGCTGAACAGCTTTATAAAGCGCATTGGGTTTGTTGGGCTTTGGACATATTTTGATTTATTATAGACTCTAGTGTTTTTCTTTATTTGTAAATACTTTTGATTATTTCATTTTATTTTAATTTAAATTAACTGTAGAGTTCATTTGTACAAAACGGGAAAAATCTTAAAACACTTTGGAATTTTAATTTACGCCTCTCGAAATTGATATAACATTTTAAAATAGTATAAAATACTTGCGAAAAATTCTTGCCTGTACTTTGATAAATAAGTGCAGCGTTAAGTTCTGCCACTTAATGCTAATTGTTCTCTAAAAAACCCAGCGGATAATAAAAAATAGGTTAATTATTTAAAGTGTATGTCATTACCGTTGTTCGGGACTTGATAGTGACATCATTACCTCTATTTTGATAGACCTTGAATTTCTCTTTGTGAGAATATAGTCTAATTAATTGCTTATTTTTATATATAAAATATTATCTAATATTACATTTTAATAGACATTTATTTTTACTTTTAAGTTTACAACAATAAGAGAAAAAAACAATAAATTAATTTTTAACAAAAAAAAACCGACTTCTAACAACGAACTAAAAAGTGAAAAATAATTATACAAAGATTTTATAATTTTGAAGTCGGTGTCAAGCTAACCAGCTCCCAGCTTCACCTTTCAAACAAAAAAAAATATTTCAAAATCGGTTCACCCAGTCAAAAGTTATGAGGTAACAAACATAAAAAAAAAAAAAAAATACAGTCGAATTGATAACCTCCTTTTCTTACAGAAGTTGGTTAAAAAAGTTACGATGTAACCGTAGGTTCCGTATGTTGAAACAAAGCTAATAATAATTGAATTTATTTCAGCCCTATAATATTTCCCAGTTAACACCGTAATAAATATCAAAAAACATATAGTATCTAATATTTTGACGTAACAAAAAGATTTATTACTTTCCTTATCTAGACCTAGACAGTAGTACTCGTACCAGCATCGCCTGGAATGTGTCATTATACATGTGAGTGGCGTAGGGGGGTTACTCGCATTGGCTGGGTGCAGGTTGCGGTGTGCTATTTATACGCGGAAAGTGGGAAAATGTACTGGAATATTGTATTTGACTAGGTGTGAAAATAGAAGTGTGTTGGTTTTTAGCTTTGTGTGTTTAGCATAGTACGTAGTTTTAAGAAATTCATTTTTTCTTTTTTTTTTAGCTTCTTGCTTTATGCTTCTCGCACATAGCAGGGTAGGTAGAAGGAAACTGGGAACCTTTATTACAAGTTATACTTCCTTTACCCGCTTTTAGACAAATTCTTGAGGTATCGTGTGTTGAGTGGCAAGTCTTAACGTCGCGCTTTTGGTACCAAAGTGGGGAAATCAAAATATTTGAAATATGAATATATCTCTTTACGCCACAACGGCCTCTTCACAAAGAAATGATCACTTTTATTTCTCTTTTCGACGTCATGCAGGTCGGTGAAAATTCAAAGACCACACATGCAACATAAAATTTATTACTTAAAAATAAAAGAAAAATATTTAAAATGTTTTCATAATATAAAACATTATTAAAATCGACCCACAAAGAGATGATGAGAACTGAGATAATAATCACAATCCTAAATTACAAGGTGTTGAGCATTCAGCTTAATTTATTATGGACTTGTTTTTTTTATTTTTAAGCTTTTTATAGTTTTGTAGTTCGTCGTAAATTTTAAAGTCTGACATTTTACGGTTAATGGAAAAAGATTTTACGATATTCTGACGCTATCGTCGCGCAGTTAGTACATACCTGAATGAGTGCAATGTTTGTAAGTTCAAATTCCGTTAACATTTGAAATGAATATAATTAAATCTCTCTGCGAGTGTATGGAAACGTTAAGATCTGAAAATATTATAAAAAAGAAAATATTATAAAAATCCGTCTCAATGAAACACTTTCTATTACAACTTTCGATTCCCCGGATTCTTGAGGCGTTGCGTGTCAAGTGGCGAAAAAATAACGCCATGCTTTGCGTCGTTATCAGGAGTAAGGAAATGACAATATTAAATATTTAATTTCCTCGAACTTACAACCTCTTATTACAACCTTCTATATCCTATTATTTATATGATACATAGTGTGTATGGATTATGGTTATATCTAATTAATTTCAAGTCACGCTGCGGTAGATAGAGTTTTAACAATTAACCATCAATGTCTCGAAAATTGGATAGAAAATAGAAATGGGAGTGTTTTAACACTAGAAATTCTTATTTTCTAAACTAACATTCGGCCATGCTTTGCAGGATGGAGCTAAAAACTGAAAAAGATACTAATATATAAAAATAATTTAATTTAAACAAAATATTATACCGAAATTCATTTTTGAATAATGTTTATTTAACTAAATAAAATAGCAATACCGCGGACACGTCCCACACAGGCGCGGTGGTAGCGCTTTGTAAAGTGGTCACGTACATTGAAACTTCTCGTGGAAATCTCAGACAACTTTTTCTGACAAATATTTTCTTATGTTTATTTATAATATAAATATAATTGTAATTTAAGAGGAGAATACGATATGTACGATAAGTACTTACGTACTTAATATGTTATATTTATTTGTACTACATTTACAAAAATGTGAATTTGATTTAAATTTTTACAAAAAATTGTATTCGAAGCTTAAGGGCTCGAAAATATCGAGAGAGCAGTATGAAAAACACAAATTAATTTTATTTATTTTTTATTTACAGAAAATAGTAAAACGCCAACTTACTAATCTTTTATAGTTAATAGCACAACCACGTGCGGTGACCGAAACTTCTAAATAGCGGAGATTTTGTGGATTATACACGTACATACATACATTTACGTATACTTTACTTTCTATAAGCTTAAACCACGTTCTTGTTATATTAAAAAATCAAATCAAATCAATCAGCTTCAATCCTGCTGTGTGGGGGATACAGACAGATGGAACCTAGTGTTAAGATGTCCGTTCTCCACCTTCTGTCGCATTTTTCGAGGCATTGCGTGTTGAGTGGCGGAACTCAATGGACTTTTGCCTTGGTGCCAGAGCGAAGAAATCAAAATATTAATAAATAATAACTCATTCCCTCGAGTGGGAATCAAACCTACAACCATCGATTAGCTTTATTAATAATTTATTTATTTTTTTTTGTTTATACTGGACTGGACTTATTTGAAAGGACAATATTATGCTTTTCTTTATATTTATTCCTACCTAGAACGCTATACGACACCTTATAAACTTATAGAATTAAAACAACTAAGCCAAATACATATATTCATACAATCCCTAAGATTAGAATAACTTTTGTTATCGCTTAAGTAAATGAATTTGTTGAAATGAAATTTGGTAGGCTTTCCATAATTAAATTGTGTTCAGCATATTTAAAACAATTAATAGAAACTTCAGATGAATCTGTAACAATATCAAATTACTTTGATCACGTGTTTCCATTGTTTTCAAATGATAATATATATTATTTTTTAAGATCGTTTAGAAAGATATGTTTGACAAAATGCGAAGAGAGTGTTATAACACTAGGTTTGCTCTGCTACGCAGTATAACTTTTTTACCCACACCTATTTGTTTGTGAAGTTTTGCAGTACGTACTTAGGGATAAATCACTTCGCTTCTTTTTAATTATAAATGTAATTTAATTAGTAAAAAAAGTTTTATTTATTAAGAGATTTTTTTTTAAATATGACTAGTTAATTTTACAATACAGCATTAAGAAAAAAAATCAGAATGACCTAAAAAAATACGCATGATTATGTTTTCTATGATTCTTAAAATGTGAAAAAATTGTATTTAAAAAGAACAAAAAAAAAATTATTTTGAGAGAAGTCGAAAAAAAATTTTTTTAAGAAAAGTAAGAGTTATGGAGACAATCGTTTATGGTCCCCATATCCAAATTTCAACGGCTTCCGCGATTGGTACGAACACAAACGTGAAACTTAGCGTTACTTATATAACTTTGATGGGATCTGGTTTTCACTTAGAATTGAAGATTATATTATTATATACAAAGAAAGATTTTTTTTAATCATATAACGTTTACCTGCGGCTTCGCTCTCATAGAGGTGAATAAGCAGACTGTAGTAGAGTAGAAAATTTAGGAATAGACAAGACCCTTCTCATTAATATACAATATAAGCAGAGGAAACCTCGAGTCGAAACTCTCCTTTTTCCACAGTCCGCAATATTTTCTAGACTTTGATTGGTGAACATATTGTTTACATAGTTTCTTACTATTTATTTCCTTATTATCTAGCTGGTTAGTAAATTTCATAACATAATGTTTGCAACTTTTTACCCACCTTCAGTCGTCATGAGGCAAGACGATCAAGAAAGACGACGAAGACCTTCAAATGGAAATCAAAACGTAATTTTATGTAGTAACTGTCGTTTCAGTTAGACATTTGATTATTTTGTCAAAACAGATAGCGTAAACGGTTGCATCTAATATTTAAATATATGCGCTCTCTTAACATTCCACTCCAACACTTCATATATTTACTTAAGATTGGACCTTTATAATACACTTGATGTAAAATCAACTTTATTGCAATAGAAATAAGATTTTAAGTGCCTTAGCCATATCGAGTTAATTTAAAAATTAAGCGGTTCTGTTATAGACAAATCGTAACAAAGCGAAATTTTTCGGTCTTTATTCAAAGTTAATAAAGAGCTGCATTTAATAATAGTCTTTGTGTATATATAAATTAATCCTGTTTTGGGTTGTAATATTATATAATAATATAAGTTTTAGTTATGCTGTATATGTAAAAATAAGTCTGTCTATATGTTTAGTGGTACACAAAAGGCTAGCATAAAATTAGATGTATGAAGAAATAGAATGCTTGTTAAATTTGAAATTGGGGCCATTGTCTTCGATCTAAGTTAAGATAGTTAAGAAGTGCGGCGTTTAGTTCCGCCACTCAATAGACAATGTCTCGGCAATTGGACGGAAAGTGGGAAACGAAATGTCTTTACACTAGGATTCAGCGCATAGCTAAAAAAAATATCTTCCTCATAAATACGTAGAGTAGAAAGAACTTTGGAATAATTAATTAATAATCAAATTATACACGCTAAGTTATTTATTAGTAATTGATAGAATAAATATAAATTTAAAAGTAAACCAAAGTCACACTACTAGTATTATTATAAAGAACTTATTAAAAACTTAAAATTCACGTTTACGTCACCGTTTTGACATAAAATAATGGCGACCGATTAAAATAATCGCTATTCTATTATTGCTTTATGGGCCCTTATCTATCTTTAACTTTTATTTTGTATTTGAAATATATGCAAATATGGTGGACTGAATGCTTTTTGTGTATCGGTTTACATAGAGCGAGAGAAAAAAAACTTAATATGATGATCGTCGCATGTGTGATTTTAAGATTTTTCCGAGGTAAAGACGGGTTGGCAAATGGAACCTAGTGTTAGGAGACTCCGTTCCATCTCCGCTTTCGTAGTCAATTAGTCAATAACGCGAAAAAATAAATAGGAACTATAATAAAATCGGTGTAAAATAAAAAAAATGGCTAAGTACCTTCAGATTTTCTAAACGAATCAAATGTCAAATTGATTTAATCAAAATCGAACCTATAACCTACTCTACTGTAATATTCCGCATTACACACTTTCAAGGAAGTGTTCTAATATAAATAGGCCTATCATGGCCTATGGCATGGCATATATAATATTCATAAATTCGTCTCTTCACTTTAGAGGCATATTGTGTATGTATCATGAGTTTCTTGAGTGTACATTTGTAAGAATCTTCTTTTAGCAGGGTAGGCATAGGAAACTGGGGAAAGTGGGGACTGGAAATGTCTTAACGGGAACGAAGTGTCTTCACTAGGTTTCCAGGTTCCCTCTATCTACCTTGCTATATGCTGTCCACATCTTAATCTTATATTTAATTACTTAACATGGTTATTTATTCTTACATATACATTTTGCAATTACAATTAAATTACCAGACATGGCAATACATAAAATGTTCATACTGTCCCATGAAATATACGCAAATGCCATTTCTTAGTTAATAAATAAATAAAATATACCGGCGTTATAATCTCGCGATCCTTCCTGGTTGCCGTTTCGCTAAGATACCCGACGCCGTTTATATTTTATATTCGCTCAAAATTCATAGTACGGGCCGTGTTGACTTCACTTTGCTACCCTTTTGGAGGTTACTGTAAAGGCTAGTGTACGTTGAATGTTAATTTATATTTTTAATATTCTGAAGAGTTTGTTTGGTTAAATTTGTTAAACTCAGGAACTACTGGTTGCAATTGAAATATTCATAATCATGTTAATTCATTATTATTTCCATTTAATTACCTGGGCGTGAAAACTTTTTTTTTCAGCTTCAAATTATATCCTGCAAATAGCAGAGGGAACTTAGTGTTAAGACACTCCATTCCCCACTTTCTGTCGAGTGGTGGAAATCAACGCCGTTAAAAATCCCCTTGCAACATAAATATAGACCATAAAAGGATATTAGATGCCTTAGGCACACCAGTGTTAGAGGATAGAATGCTCCAAGCTCATATTAATTGAACCGCTCTCCTCGACGTTTGATTGCTCGAGCACGGTGCATGCTAATAGGATTATGCTTTCATTTACCATTTCCCTTGCCTTGTGTGATCTTAGTATATTAGGTATAAGCTTAAGTGTGCTATTAGTGAGGCTATAATTATATGTATAGGGTGTTCAATTTAGTTTAATTTGTTATTAATTAGTATTAGGTAAAATAAAGTATGAGGTTAATTTAAGAGTTGAAGTTTTTGGATTTATTAATTATAATTATGATGTATTTCTGTTCTGTTGTAAAAAAATACAGAAAAATTAGAATTACACAGTTCATCACATTGGGTGAATAGTATTTTGTACCTCTAAGAACTTAAAAAAAATAGGCAGACGGAGCCTTAAGACACTCTTTTCCCCACGCACCGCCAAATTTGAGAGACATTGGAAATCGAACTCACAGTTTTGTAGGCTTCAAAATAAAAAGATTTTCTTCTTATAATTTGTTCAAAATTAATCTAAGTGCTAGTGACATGTGGACACATCCCAACAAGCCCTTCCGGCTTAATGAATTTATGAAATGATCCCAGATTCTTTCCCGCTTTCCGGGACGGTGCAATTAAAGCACGGCTACACTTTTGTTATTTTTGTGTTTGACTTTGTGAATTTTCAGCTCTTTTTAATGAATGAACAAGTGTTTCAGTTTGAGATTTTCTTGAATTTAAATTAAAATGATGGTAATATTGAATAAGATTTGACATTTTGTCAGGTAAAGTAATGTCGGGCATTTTTTTATTAATTATTGCATAAATTAATGTTTAAATGAAAATTGTTCTACGCTTAAACGCCACAAATGAGGAACTGACCTGAACTGAATATTTTATACAAATATGTTTTGGGTGCTTAGGCAAATATCAGTGTTAAGCTCTTCGATTCATGTTGATTTTCTTTGCCTTAGTTGTGATACACAGAAAATTTGTTACTATACATATATACTGTGTTACTATTCTAATAAAATAATTAATTCCCTCTGCTGGATATCGAACTCACAACTGCCCTGTTAATTCTTTCATCCACGACATGCTAACACTTAAATATAGTTATTTCTTAATATATGTTTTTTTAAATAAAATAACGTAAAATGATACCCACCCCTATATAAATATACTATTGTAATACGAGTATATACTTGAAAACAGGTAAATGTTAATTTCCGGTAAATGTCACGAACTTCCTGTACACATAAGCTTATTAAGATACGCTTTTTGTATGTCTCATACAAATTTACTGGATCATAAGAAGAAAAATTTGGTAATTTTATATCGTTTATGTATATTTCCAGTAAGGCTATAAGACTATGTTTATGTCACTTTCTTTTTTAATTACAATTATTTTGTCTCATTTCACTTGGATTGTTTTAATTTATCTTTTGTTTTCTTTCTTTTGAATAGAAACTAAAAGAAATCTGAGTAATTCGTCATTAGTTTTTTCTTATTTATAAGGAATACACAGATGCTCAAAATAAATAAAACAAGCACCTTAAACACATCAATAATTTTAAAGGTTTCTAAAATTAAATCTTATATACTAAGGTTTGGTCAGAATATTTCGAAATAATCTAAGATTTCGTTAATTATTCTCGATAAAAGTATTATGTGAGTTTCGGGCAAGGATCACTCTCGGTACGTTAGCTGAAGCTGAAGGTCAATTTAAATATGGCATTATGCTGCGCAATGGACGGGTGTTTAATAAAAGGCAAGTGACTAGTGATGTTCTTTTATGAAATATCGATGTTTGGATTAATAATGTGATCGAAATATTATGTGCACGAATGCAATACCTGACTTTCTTTCTTTCTACTTTTCTTTTTGCTTTACACTTTATCCCTAGCAGTGGCGAGCGAGAACAGTGCGGTTTTTGGTTGATTTGGTTCTTAAATATTTTTGATTGAGTAAATTAAAATAAATTGTATGCCTATTATTTAGTATTAGTAATAATGAAATCCCCTTAATTGCCCCATTAATGTATTAAACAGATAATAAATAATATACACTAATATATTATCACCATTTCACTCTATTAAAGTATAAAAATTAAAACATTAACAATGATTAGAAGCTTCTAAAAACATTTATTTTATATAATGGCCGGAATGCTCTTATGGTTTACGGAACCTAAGCCGCAATCTCGGTTTATTTTACACCGCGTGGTTTTTGCGTGAGACTTCGAGTGAACCAAGTAGGTTGTAAAGGAACAACGTGAAAGATATCGAGAAATTTATAGATTTTCTGTGAAAATTTTCAATGAAAAAAATTAGCACTATAATATAATAAAAAGCTGGTCGTGGCGCAAGCACTAGCTTGCGACTGGACTGTAAACGCGACAGGCGTGTATTGTGTGTGGATTCGATTCCCACTCGAAGAACTAAAATATTTAAATTTTCATTTTCATTGCTTTGGCAATGCGGTGTTGTGTTACGACACTCAAAACCCATTACCTTCAAAATTTAGCGAAAAGTGTTGAATGGAACGGAGTGTCTTAACACTAGGTTCCGGGATTTTATTTATTATTAAATATATATATATTCTGCCAAGTTTAGCATTTAACGTGAAGCAATACATTCCATAGCGTTAAATTCATCGTTAACGTCTTAAAAAGAGAAGAAAACGAACTACACTGAAATAAAGCAAATATATAAAATTAACATATCGATATTCGAAGAGTAACATCACTATTTTTTATGAAGAGTTCTGGAATTATGCTAAAACCCCTTTTTCATTACTGCCAGCTTAATAAGACATCCACTAACTTTGATACGGGTAGAGATATGAAAGGCGACCTGTGTTTTTACCTATGTATAGCATTATACACTACTTGTTACATGAGTATAATGTGTGGAACTAACTTAGCAGAAAAATGAAAAAGAAATAATATTTGGATGGTTTCAAAGGGCGTGGGTTTCAATCCCGCTGCATTGGAATTTTTGTACGTTTTCTTAAATATTATTCTGTCTTTAGAGTGTAAAATGTTAAAAATATAATAAAGATTTTTATGAAGGCTATAACATAAAATATATTTAACAATATACTTAAGTATATAACAATATAATAAGTTTTTTCTGATTTCGTTTCGTTTCGTGTTTTCCAGCCTAGTAAGGTAGAGGGTACCTAGTGTTAAGATCACGACGTTTTCTATATCCATTCAATTTGTGAGACATTGCTTTTGAATGGCGAAACTCAACGCCGCACTTTGTATTGTTTGTAAAAAATTGTTTGATATTTTTTTACGTTATGCTTCGCCCCACTAATCACTAGCAATGAAATTTTATACTATAACTATTGCGTCTTTCCTTTACAGAAAAGATTCACACAAAGTTAAATTTAACTACTAAATTAAAGTAATAACATCCAAATCCATATTATTTTAAATAATACCGGAATATTAAATACATAAAGCCACTCATTATATTCGTTATTAAATATTCCGCCCCTAGCATGGTCCCGAATTGTCCGTAGCAAGAATTCGGCTAATACTCTTAGGGGTTATACAATTGAATATAATTTCAACCCCTAATAATTAGGGTGGGCTTGCACGTGATATATCTTGTTATAGCGCGGACATATGATATAGATTTGTATTTTTACTTGCAGGTTCGATTCCTCAATTCTTGATCTTGGACGATGCATTAATTTCATGATCAAAATCATAAGACAAAGTGCTGCAATGAGTGCCGCCACTCAACACATATTATTACAAAAAATTGGCGGTGTTTGGGGCACAAAGTGTCTTAACAATTGTTAACCTCTGCTCTCCCTATATATTATATGTACCTAAAAAAACCTAAAAATCTTCGTTAGTTTTCAAGAAAATGAATTAAATAGTATGCACCTTCTACCAAAGTATGTGAATATGAAATTTTCTAGATTTACAAAACCTAAATATTAAAGGTGAACTGTATATATAATGCAGTATGTTCATGTTATTTTATGTGTGGAAGCCGCGGGGTTTATATGAGAAATGCTTGGAAGATATAAAATGTTGTTTTATAGAATGCAGGTACGTAGCTCTAGAGACTGGATTTATTTTACTAGAAAAGAGAATATAGTGAAATCACTAAATACCCCTGCCTCTCTTACCACTCACTCTTACCTAATATTTATTAAGTAGATCTCGGCTGACCTTCGAGTACACAGTATGGATGATACTGAAGGAAATTCGCGTAAAATATGAGGACCTCCTGTAGGACATGTATGCATAGATCGTAGGATGGCGCTGTATTCTTGCTAGCTAACCTGCTAGGGATATAGCGTCAAAATAACTTTTTTTACTACCTTTTTTTGTTTATTTTTCTATTTTCTTTATCATTATACACACACATATTGGCGTGTGTAATAACAAATTATTTAGCAAAATTACTATCTATTTATAATATAGTTATCACAAGTCCTATTCCTATCTAATTAGAACTGTAACTTTAAAGCTCAAGGCTATGTGCTATACAAAGCTATAAATTAAAACCAAATATTGGGTGCAGTGGATAAAGATATTTACAAGGGATATTCAGATATTTTTGGGAAGATATTTTAATTCTACTTTACGACATATAATATTTTATTGTTATCATTAAAACCTGCCATACATTAAACGGGTCGGCCGAAATCCGTCATCGTTTTCTATGCCCATATATTATAATATATGAATCCAGAGTATTGAACGGGTGGGAATAACTTTGTATGAACAATTTGCAATCATTTTATATTACTTTATAATAATAAAGTGCCAGTAAAACATATGTGACGACGGTTGTGAGCAGAAATATAACTCGGAGGAATCATTTTGATACGTTTTTTTGGTTTTTGATACATATTTTTAAAATACCTATAAATTAGTATAATATCATAAGAGTCTGACTGTAAACACATAGATTGTGGGTTCGATTCGCAACTAGCCTCTACTTTTTTTCTATTAAATCATGATAAAACGCCATAACCTCGTTTATTATTTCAAATCACGGACAATAACGCTATCGGTGGATATATCAATTAATAAAACATCGAACGAACGTTTTGACCTATTTTGATATTAATATGTAGGTACATGTATTAATATATGAGTGGGTGCTTACTAGTTTTCTTTTATGTGTTTTCAGCTTATTTTTAATGTTAGTCAATTGGAAACGGATGTTTTTATTAATATATATAGTATTAAAACAACTTTTCTTCATGAAAAAAACCTCTCATAAGGTCGAAGCTCTTCATTATACGAAACAATTAATGTATATAGACTTAATAAAAATTCTTATAAGCTATTCAAAAATAAAAATATCAAAAAAATAATTCTATAAAACAATTCAGTATGTACTCACTGACAGTCTTTAGAAGCTAAGATCGATAGTTCTTACTTCAAAGTCATTATTCTTCATGCATACTCGAAGAGTGCTTAAACTTTTAATTCGTCTCAGATCTGAGGCAGACTTGATCTTCAGTTTTCGATGATATTAGGTATAAATTTAACTTCTTGCCTATTTTATTAGAGGCCGTTGTGGTGGTGATTGTGCCCACATACAGAAGAAAAAAAACATTATGGTAAAACACAACTTGGACTAAAGCATTTTTTTATAAATAAGTATAATATGTTTTTTTTTCTATCATTTTCTTTAGGATCACGCTGTATCCCGGTTTACTTCCAGAGTAAGGAAATGAAAATATTAAATAATTCATTCCATCGACCAAGAACCGAACCCAAAACCGTTGCTTTTACAGTCACACGCTTCTGCTACTGCGCTACGGTCTCTTTAAATTTATAATTTTACTTATTTTATAAAATCATTTTTGAGCTAAAATCAAAACACAAATACAATACATCCTTAACAATAATACCATAAATGAAAAAAATACCTAGAAAAATAACCTTTTACGTAAAATAAATAATGAGGTTCGCGATGTAAAAAAGCGGCGTCCACCTGTACCTGTCCTCCTCCTGTTTATTTTCACCGGATGTCGAGTTACAGCGTAAACAACAATATTTACAAACCAACGTATTTTCTACTCTCAACAAGCCACTGCTCAATATTTCTTGTATCGTAGCGACGTAAATAAGAGTTAAACGTGATTTAACGTGAATTTTCACTATAAAATTTCTGCTTTGTGTTCTGGTTTGAGGCAAAAACTGCTAAAAAATATGAAATTCTTAGTGCAATTCACGTTTCTTACGTGTTTTATATTAATATTCGTTAAAAAATTCTTAACATTTTGGTCTAGCCAAGTAAGGAGGGGATTATATTATATTGAATAAGTATAAGAGCAAACATTGTCCCCTTCTTATACGCTCATATAAGACTACTGAGAGCTAATGGAGTATATTGTTAAATATCACACAGTGCCAAGAAAACCTAAAAAAAGCTTAGTCATATTAGTTGGTAGAATCTAACACTATGTTTCTGTAGTCAGGGTGAAGAAAAAACCTTTGTGTAGATACATAAAAAAAGAGCCAAAATAAAATCGAAACCCACGACTGCCGTCTTAGGTTATTCTAATATTTATCTCTGAACATAACGGAGTCCTAACAATATTCTGCTAAAACACCAAACTTTCGATGAAGAATATTAGTTTAAAATAAACTGACAAAAGATAACTAACAAACTTATAGACTAAGTATATATTGGTTTTGACAAATGGGACGGAACTTTCCCAAGGGTCACGATTACAGTTGGAAGTTAAATTTGACACAAGTATTGATTGCTTGTGATGTTATCATCGCTTTTGGGTTAGTTGATAGTGGGGTGTGGTCAATTATGCCCACCCGTAGTTCAGACATTTGGCTGGAGAACTTATGTTCATTTTGTTTATGAGGTGAGCGTCTGATTGTGCACGTGATGGTTGTAGGTTCAATCATAACTCGGGAAATGGTTATATTTATTTTCGTTTTCTACGCCCTGGTAAGCAAAGCGCGGTGTTGAGTGCAATGTCTCTAAAATTGGGCAGAAAGTGGGCAAAGAAGCGTCTGATACCTAGTCGTAACTAACGCCCAATATTCAGGATATTGCGCGAAATTGAAACTGAAACGTAGTGAAACTTAAATAAAATGAAAATAATGAATTCCCCCAAATGGAGATTGAATCTACAACCTTCAAACTTAAAGTAAGACGCCGTCACACTCCACCATGAGGCCATTGCCTCATTATCTGTATCAATTTAATGAAATCAATAACACTGTGGTTAGTGTAATTAAGACTAACCAACGTAGATTAAATATGATATGCTTTATATTTGTACTTTCACTATTAGGTTTATAGAAGGGAAACCTGACTCCCTGATCTAATATTAAATCCTACACTCTAAGAGTGCTTCAGCCAATTTTATTAGTGTATCTAAATACTACCAAAAATACACATCTGAGTGATGGAACTCTACGCTACGACTTGTGTTATCAAAACATAGAAATTATGAAAAAATCATTCCTCCGAATGGTGATGAAATCCATTGTGGGATTGGTTGAACCCGTTTCCAGTCAGACGCTGTATTTTATGCCACGATCGGCAAGCTACGTTGGTAAAAAAAAACAAGTAAAGAAAAATAAAAATAACAATTTACAGATGACAGTTATTTTCTTATTATTTGTGCAAACAAGTTGTTATTTTCTTTAGAAAAATGTCTTTAAGAAGCGAAATAATTGTAAACAAGGCCACTGTAAACAAAGAAATCGCAAATACTGACAAAGTAGAGTTTGTTTTGTGAATTGTGTAATTCTTAAAAAAGCTTATTATTTTGTTTTTACTTTATTTTGATTAAATTTAAAATTATATAAATATAAAAGAAATATATGAACCTGAATACTAGTAGTACATATTCTCTGGTACTTAAATAAAATAAGGAATGACAGACTGCAAAGATCGTAAGACGTAAATGGCCTATAGTCGAAAGTTCGCTTTCACGTCAAGTAATTTTTATACTACATATATTTATTGAGTAAAGTAATAAGCGGCGTTGAGTTCTGTTACCTAAATATACATATTCTCAATTTGAACAGTTATTTCTAAAAGTAAAAATGTAAAAATAATCACACAAGCAAAATATAGACTAGGCCGTAGATTTATTTATATCTGCCCTAGTATATTATACCTAAGTATATATGACTTATATAATTTTTCTTCATAATAATAATATTTTTTTCGTCTTTTGTAAAAGGATGAGGTTCTCAATTCGACTGTATTTTTTATGTTTGTTACTTCAGAACTTTCGACTGGGTGGATCGACTTTAATAATAATGCTTATTGAATCGTCAATTACATAAAAAATGTCAATAGTGTCAGCTCTACAGGAAGCTACCATCGTTTCAGAGGGTCTATTGCGAACTGCTATGGAAACGAGGAACGGAGTGCTTTATCACTGGTTTCCCAGGTCACCTTTGCATACCCTGCTATATATGTGAAGCTAAACTTTTGTGACTATATACACATAGTTTATACCTTGAACGAGGTAAATATTTTTTGATATTACAGTGGCCAAATTAATTGGAATCATTTAAATATGTAACAGTAAAAAAACTGTTCATATTTTTCACTTCACATTCACGTTATTACATGGAATAACATAAGTTATAACAAACGTAAACTCTTGAAACATATTATATAACATCGAGTAATACACAGAATGGCACCACATTATTGAACGAAAATATCTCCAGTCACATTCCACGTGATATCAAGAGTAGAGCAATAAAATAAAGATTTGCTTTTACAATTGAAATTCCGTTGAGTTTAATTTTGAAGTAATTTCATTATTTCATTCCTTTATCTCATAAACAAGAGTAAAAATGTCTTTGTTTTGGCAGTCGGTGGGATGAAAAAAACGTTTTTGAACGTGTGTGTGTGTGTGTGTGTGTGTGTTTTTGTCTAATGAAAATCTATTCCAATTTGGATGGTAATCCATACCTATATTATAAATTCGAAAGTAACTCTGTCTGTCTGTCTGTCTGTCTGTCTTTTCCGCAATCAGGGCCAAACCGCTAATTTATCTGTGATAAAATACTCATATAGAGATACTTAAGGGTCCCGGGATGAACATAGGATACTTTTTTTTTCTCATATTTTTAATATTTTCGTTATATACCAATATATTAAAATAATTAATTTGACAAGGAATTTATTCCGCCATGTTAATAACAATCGTCGCTGCGCGTTGCTAAGCAACGGCTTGCAAAGTTTGCTGTTTTAAGAAAACGTCACCCACAGTGAGTTTGCTTAATGCATACATGGTGCGCGCCGATATAGATTTGTAAACATTAACAAAAATTAGATGATTTCTATAATTTGATATTCATCCTTATGAAAATAAATATAATAGTCACTTTTAGCATTTCATCTAGATGGAAATTATAATTTACTGTATAACATTCTAATAAATAATTAAGATGTGACTGATTCCAAATGACCTAGCCTTCGGGCGGAATAATATGAGTATGACCGACGCGAACGGGCGGATGACTTTGATGATTTTGTAAATTTTTATAGATTTTCGAATGACTATTATTTTTTATGTAATTATTTGCTGCTTATAATTAATTTATCTCAGTTCGGTTATCTATACCGATGTTATACACTTAAAATATCGTAATTTTAATCATTTGAGATTTTATTTAATATTGTTCGCAAAAATTAATAATTATTTAATATAGAAAAATGTTTAGTACGCGCGCACAGCAAACTTTAGGTTTTTTTTTCTAATATTAAGAATTTCCTTTAGTTACTTTTACTTCTTTGGTTTGTTCATTTCGGTTACTCAGATATTTTTTCTAATAAGAAATCTCCACTTATTATTATTTTTTAACTTATTTTAATGATTTAGGCTTATATTTTCGCGGGCGTAGCCGCGTCCGGGCCCACTAGTATACTATAGTTTTTTTTCGTCCATACGGGAATTCTGGATATATACTTACAATATGCGGGATCCTACAACAGCGCAGGGGCACAAGCGTGCGACTGTAAACCAACAGATTATGGGTTCGATTCCTACTTGAGGAAATGAAATGTTTAATATTTTAATTTTCTCTCTCTGATAACGACGTAAAGCAGGCATTGAGTTTCTCTCCGAATTCGGCGAAGTTTTTGCATTCCATGATAGTAATTCTAAGTTTTTAGATTTTATTTACAATACAAATGCCACAAGACACTGAATATTAAAAGCTGGAATACGAAAATCTGTTTATTCTACATTTTTAATAATACTACGGCTTAAAACTCTGCCGTGTTAGTGTAATATGAGACTGAGAGAAATTTTCATAACTTTTTATTAGACGAGTTTAAAAGTTTCTGTTGTCGTAGGTTTTAGTCTTAAGCGTAGTACAACAACTGGTACTTATATTACTTATAAACTGTTCACTTGGTTAAATTTTCCATTCAAATTTTCCTTAAGAAAAGTTGTAGATGGATGATTATAATGTTGAAGATTTTCTTTATTAGAGATTACTGTTCTATTATCACTCACTTTTCCGCTGTTCAGTGAGATGAGTGAGGAACGGAGTGTCTTACAACTAGGTTCCCTCTACCTATTCTGCTATACAAATAATATGAAACTCATCAAAACCACAAATATTTTTAACATGGTAGATAAACGAGGCCTCGAGGCGAGTCGTGGCGAATCAATATAAAGCTTCCAGAATTCGGAGGAAAGTGGGGAACGGCAGTGTCTTAATGGGAACGAAATGTTTTAACATTAGATTGTCAGTAGGAACATTGCTATACACGGGATACAGCGTGAAGCTAAAAAAAATATCTGTGGAAGCTGAACCTATTACGTTATATATTATTATCCACTCTGCAATACAAATAAAATAAACATAAAGAAATACAAGCAATAAAAACACACCGTAGTAGAGGTATTGTCTAAAAGGCTTTCGTTGAAATAGTGTAGGAGTCAAGAGTAAGTGGCTTCATGCGTTACTTTACTACCGTAGTAATTTTATTATGCCGATTTTGATTGAGCTTTCATTTGTTCCCGAATTTTGGATAAGTTTATATGTACATAGTCTGTCTATAAAAGCGACGGCTGTAGGTTCGATTCCCACACACGAAAATTAAATATTTAATATTTTCATTTCCCCGCTTTATGCGTTTCAGCGGAAAATGGGTAACTTTTAAAATATTCTTTGTTAGTACAATTCCGACGAACGAGAATCGAAGCCATAATCATCACAGTTTATAAACTGTGAATTCAAATTAATTTAGGCAGTAAATTAATTCATATTGTATTTATTTAAACAAAATGAATGATAAACATTTAAATTAATAGTGATATTCAAACATATATTGAAAACACGTGTAATAAATGTCAAATTACGAAATTTTGCATAAAATAGATATTAAGAACAGCAAAAATAAAATAATAATAAAACAGGTTAAGGCTTTGTTTGGAATATAATATTTACGTTGAATAAATGTTTGGGGACATTATAAAGTTGTATTCATTTGGAAAAACATGAAATAGAGAGACCTAAACGAAGAACGTAATGACATATTTCTCTATGATAGAACACTAGCACTAGTCGCAGGTTCAAATCAGGGATCTATATTGTAATCTATACTAATATCATAAAGACGAAGAGTTTGTTTGGATATAGGGAAAATGCAACTGAGAGTCAGAGCTACCCTGGGTATCTAAAAAGTGCCCAGTGACATACACAACACTAAGTTATTTTAGTTTGCTTGGTAAGCGCTACCAACATACAAGATAACTTCTGTCTTTCAATATACATTTTTCCTATAATTAATAAAGCGGAGAACGCAGTCACTTCTAGGCTTTATAAATCGACGTCAAAAGAAGAACAATAACAAAAGAATATAAGTAAAAAGAGATCATTAGAGTTATATAGTATTCTTAAAGAGTTCCTCAGAGTTTTAATTACAACAAACTGAAAGTACCTACAGATAAAGCCTTAAAATAAAGTAGCCACTTTTACATTCAATTCAGTCGTAAAAAACGCGTAAAACGAAACTAATGATGTTATAATGTTGTATTCGTGTCGAAACCAGACGTAAATTTTTGTTTGAATTTAAAATACAACTTGAATTCTGAATGTAAAGATGTGTAGATAACAACCTCTGTTATCTACGAAATGCAAGATGTAAGGCTGTCGCGATAAGAGCCATTCAGGGTGAGCTTTACTTTGAAGCGCGATTAAAACTTTTGTGCTTGTTTTTTGATAGTGTGATGAGTGTGTCGTATTAGAACGTCTTTAATACACATCTGTATTTTTTCTAAGCTTCACGCTGTATATCTAACTGGGTTGCCAGAGAGAATGAAGCGACAAAAGTTAGAGACTACATATCTAACGAGGCCAAAGAGCCTCGGGTACTGTCATCAATCTCTTTATAAATGCTTTCCGCGTGGTCCTGTTTTTCACAACGTCTTAACGTTAGGTTGCCTAGGGTAGGCAGGAAACCTAGGGGCTGTATGTGGGATCCAGCGTGAAGCTAAAAAGACTATACTTTTTGGATATATGTAACTTTAAAAATATTCGTATGAAAATTATAATTTGTTCTCTTCTGTACATATGTATTATGTATGTATAATATAAGATTTTAGGAAAAATATTAATCTATGAACTGTATCCTATTTTCTTTTTTAAATTTTTTAAGCTCTCTTTTTCTTATTTGATTTGAAAAAATATATTAAAATTTTATTGAATCTACTGCCACCTTTATATTTCAGTAGACACCAGCCACCAGACAATTTATTTGTTCACTTCCGTGACTCACTGGGATGGCCAAGCGACTCGACTAGTAAAGAATTAATCACAAGACTGATTCATTACACGTCCCCTGGACTATTGGTCGCAGTGCCCGTACTGCCATGTTTCTAATTTGGTATGTGTAGTTCAATTTGTTAGTGTAGGAGGCAGTGATTGATAAGTTAGAGGTCCAGGGTTTGGTTTCCACGCGTGCTGAGTGGCTTTGTTATTTGTACTTTATGCTTCGTTTAGCAGAGCGAAGAAATTATAATTTTATCTTCACGCCGTATCCCGCACATAGCAGGGAAGGCAGAGGTAGAGGTAGATACCTATCTAGCGTTAAGACATTCTGCCTCCATTAAGCCACTTCCGTTTATGACTTTCCCCGAAATTCTCGACGCATTGCGTGTTGAGTAGTGGAACTCAACGCAGCCCTTAACGCAAATATGAAATATTTATTTTCATTTCCTCAAGTGGGAAACGAATCCACAACCTGTCTACGTGCACACTTGTACCCCAGCGTCACGACTGGCTTAATAAAATAATTCCATCCATTCCAATAATGAGATCCAACCCAAATCCATTGCGTTTACAGTCGCTGTCCAACACAACGACCCGAACGAAATGAATAAAATTTTTAAAATCATAAAACTTTCACCTAAAAAAAATTCAAATGTGAAGCAAATATTTGTATTTCCAGTTTAAAAGTCATGTCAGTGCCGTTCAGTATGAGTGCACCATCAAAAATCCATTAGAAAACGTGCGTTGTTTCCGAACTATTGGGCGGGCGTACTGCAGCATGGCAGCATGGCAGGGCAGGAGAATACGAATGGGTGAAACGGAAAGGTTTTTCCGTTGTTCCAAAACGATAGATTGTTTTTCGCTCGGCTAATTTTTCGTTTGCTCTACGTTAGTGTATGTAGAGTCAGATTTTTAGTGCTTTTCTTGTTAACTTTGGATTTAGTTAGAGATTTCTAACTCGTTCTCAGAGTTAAAAATATTACTCACTAAGAATAATATATTTTGTTTATTGTTATGTAAGTCAGTCTGCTGCAAAATCGACTAGTTGTAGATTCGATCCCCACTCGAGGAAACAACTTTAATTAAATTTACGCTCTGGGGTCGAGGCAAAGCGCGGCGTTGAGTGCCACCAACGCAACGTGGAGAACAGATTTTCTTCACACTAGGTTCTCTCTGCCTGCTCTGCTGTGTGCGGGATACAGCATGAAGCTGATTTATTTTTTTATGAAAAAAAATAGATTTGGTAAAAATATAGTTCTCTAAAATAAACATTGTATTTTGAATGTTAACACGTGTACGTGCGGGTACAACTAAAACATTCGAATATACAAATCTCTTATATACATTTTATTTTAGTTTGAAACAAATGTACGCAGTTATATTTAATGCTCATTTCAGGCAAAGAGAACCCTGTTAAGATACTCCGTGCCTATTAATACTTCCTTTCGTTACTTTCTGGAGACATTGCATGATAAGTGGTAAATCTTAACGCCTCGTTACTAGATGGTAGAAACGAGAATATTTTTTTTTTTTCGATTGGGAATCCAACCAACAATCTGTTGTGTTTACAGTTGCACGCTTGTGATCCACGGTTGGTTTACTGTGTATTTTAGATATCTATATATATAAAATCGAAAGGTCACTTACTCATCACGAAATCTCAGAAACTACAAGTGCTAGGAATCTCAAATTTTGCATAGGAATTATTTATAGGACGTAGGTGCTCGCTAAGACGGGAATTGGCAATATTCGATTTCTAAGGGGTTGTTTTTGGGGTCGAAAGTTTGTATGAAACTTCGTTACTACAAATGCTAGGTGTCTCAAATTTTGCATAGACGTCACTAGGACGTAGTCATGGAGATAGAAATTAATAATAACAATTCACGCGGGTGAAACCGCGAGCGGGCCGCTAGTTCCTAATAATAATCATCGGTCGCAAACTGCTATTCATTTATAAAGATAATCTGTTGAAGGGAGCTAAAGTTTCAAATGCTTAAACGCAGGGGAATACATTTCGCTAAATCCTTATCCTCTAATACCTGATAGAAGTTGATACTGAAAGTTATTGTGGCAATATTTTTATTGTTTTCTATTACAGAAAATCACTTATAACGTACGAAAATAATGTTTGTAAGTATTTCGCACGTAAATGTTCATAAGCTATTGATAGTCTTGTGGTCTTTTAGTACTCCCCTAAGCTTTAGTCTAGAAGTTTTAGCTGCGCCATATCTGTCAGTCATTTAGTAACAGAAGGGTTATATCAAAATCAGGTGCACTTCGTTACAGTGCCATTAGATAAAGAACGGCGTATAGTGTGTTATGGGTTTCTACCTATAGTATAGAAAGGAATGCTTAAACACTAGGTTTCCAGGTTGTCTACGTAAAACGTTTTGTGCAGCATAAAGCACGAAGCTAAAAAAGAAAGAAATGTACAAAGAAAAGAAAAGTTTTAAATAAATAAAGTAGGGAAGTTTGGGAAATTTTCGGAAATTTTTACTAGTCATACATTTTTAATTTCCATTTTTGTATTTGAAGTTTCAGTACTATGTTTTAAAAAATAATATTCTCTTCATTACTATATGTTAATAAATATGCCGGTGGCGGCGTAACGTTTGTATGTAAGTACAATACAAGTTGTGCTAAGTTTGGCATACATCGTCTTCCAAGAAGTTGTTTATGATCTAAAAGCGATATAATAAAGAAGCTAGATCAACACAACTGGTAGAACATTACACAAAGAAGTTACTACTCGTAAGACAATTAAATAAGTAAGTCATCAAATAAAAGGTCAGCGTTTGGGTCTAATGGCGAAGTCTGTGGGTTCGATGCCCGCTCGAGGGAACAGATTATTTCTATTAACTTGTTGTGGTAAGACGACAAAGCGCCGTCTTAAGAATTGGTTCCTTAGTTAGCTACCCTACCCTCTATTTGCCGGGACATAGCGTGAAATTAAAAAAAAAGAAAATGTAGGTTAAATCGCAAACGGTAGTTATTTTTTCTAATTAACTTCTTATTTTTCTTAATTTTTCATTTTTATGCTATATTAAAAAATAAGAAAATATAAAGTTAAAAGCTTTTTAGATTTTTCCCTTGTCATAGTATAATCTGTTATTTGTTTGCTAAAGTGTAAAGTGGGTTCAAAGTGAGGTATGGAAATACTTAGAGCGTATATGAGTAAATGGACTTAGAAATAGAATTAGTTCTTTTTTAGCATCAGACTGTATCCCGCATATGCCATCAGGCAGGGAACCTGGGAACCTAGTCTTAAAAAGTATTTTTCCGACTTCCACTAGTAATATAATAATTGAAATCGAACCCGCGACCCATAACCCTACCTACAATATTTGGCAGTGCTAACCAAACGCTTCCACGAACAACTGACACATTGATTGATAATATTGTATGTATTACTTTATGTTAGTGCGAATTACAATGTAACTTATGGCTAATGTACTTGAAGCGTGCCAGAAACGTTGTTATTATGAGGTTGTCATACTGTTAATCGCGTCATAAGGAATGACTCATTCGCAAAGTTAGTTGGTGTTGAACAGCTAATGGTGGGCTGGTCTGGATATATAGTGAGTTATAGGCTTTATCGTAGTTAAAAGTTTGTGTGCATTTTATAAGTTAATTACATTTTTTAGTTTGATGCTATATCCCGAACATAGCAGGGTAGGGAACCTGGGAACTTAGTGACGTGAAGTGAAAGTTAAGTGAACTAAGGCGGAGTGTTTGACGTTGTCATTGAGATACTTCTGTTCACCATTTCCTGTCGAATTCAAGAGTCATTAGTGGAACTCAACGCCGAGCGTTTCGTTCGTTACCAGAGCGAGGTAATGAAAATATCAAAAAGTTAATTTCCATGAGTGGAAATCGAACACACAACCTCACATGTTCACAGTTACACGCTAGTAACAGCGCCTGTGCCGTGACAGCTTTTCGTTTTTATACGCGTTTCATTTAGGTAACATATAAAACTTATAATGAAAACTAAATGAAATCTCATATAGTAAGACTGCACCCTGCCGAGTCATTGTCCGGGGGGTGAATTACATATCTTTGTGGAGTAAGCAGAAACTCGCTTATGAATATTGTTACTGTATCCGCAGTGTAAATAAATAACCCTCCCTGGGAGACCCCACTGCTGCTTAGTTGGTATATACAATTGAACGCGACCTTTGTAGGTTCGATTCCCATTCGGGAGCGTTGAGTTATTTTTATTTCGTCGTTCTGGTCAACCAACACGCAATGGCTCGAAAATTGGGTGGACCGTGGAAAACAGAGTTCTAACAGAGTCCTATGTGCATAAATTAACTACAACTACAAATAATAGTTGTGAGTTCAATTCTATATGCTTATATTTACAACATGTATTTATATTTTTCTGCTTTAATAAAGTTCGGAGTAGATTTTCACAATAAATACATTATTTATTTAATGAGGTGTGCTTATATTATGAAAATAAAAAATCAAGTTGAATATAAATTGTCGACTTTACATAGAAAACAATAAAAAAATTGGCTGCAAAGTTGTGCCAGGTTATTAGTTGCGGACCATAACACCGCACATCCTTCTAGGCCCCGTCCACTTACGAGAATCTAATAGCTCTTCTATAACTCCACAAAAAGAGAAAAGAAGACAATTTTAAATAATAATAGATATATATATAAATGAGATAAAATATATCGGCTTTCTTCAACATCTCTTACATATGGGATCTGTATTTCGAACGAACGACAGTTAACACGCTAAAGCTTTCCACAGAGTATTTTCAATAGATATCTAAAACCTCAAATCGCTCACAATTTACAGTGAATTATTACAGAGCTCAACGCCGCGTTTTGCCTCGACACCAGAGGGAAGAAATGGAAATATAAACGTAAATAGATATTTAACTTTCTCGAGTGGAGATCGAACCCACAGCCGTTGCGTTAAATGTTCCCTTATGTAAACATTTACATTTCACCTTATTAAAAGCTTTTATTTATTTTATTATTATACTAGTGGACCCGACAGACAGACAGACAGAGTTACTTTCGAATTTATAATATAGGTATGGATGGATGACATAACAAACGAATTATAATCAAGCTTTTAAACGAATTCTAAAGAAAATATTTTTATGAATGAATACTAGCAAAATGAAAAGGCGTATTAAGATGAAAAATAGATCTGATTTTTAGTTACTTTTTTAGAAATATAACTAATAAAGCTATTGTTTTAAGGTCCAGTTTCCTGAAGCAATTTTTAAGCTATGTAAGGATCTAGAAAGGCAGACAGAGGAATTCCAATGATAAATGTAGCCGCACGATCTTAGCGTAGTAGTGTGATCGAAAACTTTGGGTAACAAGTTCGAATATAAGTCTACAAAGAACTATTCATAGGTAGTTAGGTAGATACTATAGTTATTTTGGTAGCTTAGTTAGAAAAACAGCGGTGTTAAATCGTAATATAGCAAAAAATATTTTTAAACCGACGAGTGGAGAGTAGCCCTCTTGTGGAGGGTAGTCTATAAAATACTGGCTTGTGTCATGTGTCATACACAATTCATTTGGCCACGCGAGTCATGCCATAAATAAAAGCTAGTGTAAAATAATATCTAAAAACTCAATTCACTCTGTTAAAAATACTCTACGGTCTATGAATTTTCGTATACACCGTTACTCTTTCACAACGCCTCATTTCTGGCGCAAACAACTATAGGACCACTTGTATTTTTCTTGTTTTCGCTTTTCTAAGATATTTTTTTTGCCTTTTTTACTCAAAGGAGCGTTCACTCCCCTAATGTGTTGTCGGGCTATCACAGCTGATTGCGATGTGAGAAATTCCTACATGCTTTTTTCCAATCTTGTTCTATTTAGACGTTTTCGTTCGCTGTTTCTTATGAAATATATAACTCTTAGGTTTTTTTTGTATGTATTTTATGTGTGTGTTAGAATATGATTGTGGTACAATCTGTGTATGAGTGTTTGACTTTTTTGTTTCTTTTCGCTCTGGCGTAGTGTTGAGTACCGCCACTCAAACGCAATACTTACAGAATTCGGAGGAAAGTGGTGGCGGCGGAGTGTTTTAATCATAGGTTCCTGTCAGTCTGAGAGAGGAAAAGGTTCCTCTATCCGTTGCATACAGCGAGGGGCTATAAAAAGATAAGAAACATTAAAGATATATTGACAATAAAATAGACAATATTTTATAAAGATTAAAATAATGGTCCCTTGAAATAAACTAAAACAGTATATTAGGATTTATATTCAGCGTGCCAGCAACTTTTCTTGATACTGTTACAAAAGAGAAAAACGATACATTGTCAGTGGTAAAAATAAAAAAAGAAGAGAGCAACTAATTGTTTTTATTTAGATGTTAAATTCGTACTTCCTATATCTTATAAAACAAAGTCGCTTTTCGTGTCTGTCTGAACTTTCTAACTCTTCTTCTTCTAAACCACCCAACGGATTTTTATGCGGTTTTCACCCTTAGGTCGAGTATTTTTCAGGGAAGGTTTATATATAGTTTATTATTTGTACATTCTTATGTAAATCAACATAAATACGATAAATGTGTCTAAAGTCCTACCCGTTGAGACATTTTCGCGCATGCGCTGCTTTAATGGTAAGTACTACATGAAAAAAATGTACTGGAGTATTGTTCCTCTTAATAAGATCTACAAAAAAGTCCGCGAGAGCATATTTTTATCTTTTAAGGATAACGTGTAGTGATCATATTTCTGTCTAAAAATAGTAATTTCAAGATATTTTTTATTGTGAGGGATATTTTTCCATAATGGTATTAATCCTTATCCTTTAAAATACTTTATTAATTTTCTACGTTAAACGAAGATAAAATTTGCTTTTTAAACTATTTCGAAATTGCGAATAGTATTAGAGAAAAACGCATTTAATTGTTGACACATCCCGCCGTTGACACATCAGCTGTGCCGACTCAAGTTTTACTTATCCCTTACTCTCAGCATATAAATAAGTATATTAGTTACGTTGGCCATTTAATGTAGATCAAAACTGTCTTTTACTGTTTTTTTCATTTTAATAAGTACTTTAGAAGTTGTTACAATATCAAATCATCCTTGCTGCGAAACGCGCCTCGCGACGTTATGCTTATACAAGCGCGTCATGAGCAGTCATCGGTGGTTCAGTGGTAGAATGCTCGCTTGCCACGCGGGCCCGGGTTCGATTCCCGGCCAATGCATTCTATTTAATTTTCCTCACAGGCAGCCACGTAGTGCTTGCTTTTCATCAGGGACAGAATACCCTCTTCAGCATTAACCACAAGCTCGAAAAAAAAACCCGCCCGCTATAGAGTCATAGCAACGAAGATTTAGATGCGTTTGCACGTATTGGATAATTGGAGTTGAATGTATTATTTCAGCGCGATATATTTGGTTTCATATTTTTTGTAGTAGCTGTTAGTAGGTAGGCTTTTGTTTATAATTTCTTCCGTTTAAAAATAGTCATTTAGCTATCTAAAAATAGTCATTTAAAAATATTTTCATAAGTACTTGAAAAGATTAGTAGCACAGATTTAAAATTACTGTACCTACTAAAAAATCTTTGCTGTGTAAAACAATTGGAAAATCCTTATTGAAACTACGAAAATGCGGGTTGCATTAGAGTTTAATTAATTTTCACATTATCTTAAGTGCTTTGCAAACATACATTATATGAATAATCCAGTAGTAAAAGCGGGCGAAGCCGCAAGGGGGTCGCTAGTTTTATTATAAAGCTATAGAGTTAGTTTCGTTAAGCACGCTAATCTTAGGAACTATCAATACAAATCGAAAAGTTATTTTAGGAAGATTTTTAGATTTTAGAATGCGTTTCTAACATAAATTACAATTCTAATATAAAATGAAATAATAAATAAATCAGCTCCACGCTCACAGCAGCTCTCCCGCAAACAGTACCCTGCTGTTGTACAGTGCTGTACAGGGAACCTAGTGTTAAGGCACTCTGTATCTCACTTACAGCCGAATTTTTTAAGGCATTGCCAATTGAGTGGCGGAACTCAACACTGGCTTTTGCCTTGACGCCAAAGTGAAGATATGAAAATATTAAAAAATAATAATTTATTCCCTCGAGTGAAAATGAAATATTGTTCTAATACACGTGGGAATATTACGATATTATTCAAAATTAGACGTGTTTCATACTAAAATTATACATTCATCCGACCTCTGCAGCCATAATATTATATGCTAAGAACAGACTGACAGTTATTTCTTGACATTTGAACTCGAGATTCTTTTCTATATAACTTTTATGTGTTATACAAAATTATGGCTTGTCCATGTTTGGTAATTTAATAAATAAAAAATCGGAAAAGATTTTATTAGTATAGAATATATAATTAACAGGTATCCTTATTTACACTGCAGGTATCTTCATATTTATCTTGTTCATTGAGGTCGTTCGTGGCGCAGTGTTACAGCATGTAACGTCCATGTGTCATAAAAAAATCAGCGTCGCGCTGTTTCCTGCAGGGCAGTTAATCAGAGAGGACCTTATCTCCTAAAGTGTTAAGGCACTCCGTTCCCCACTAAACGATGAATTTTTAAGAACATTGCGTGTTAAATGGCGGAACTGAACTCCGCGTCTCGTCTACCAGAGCAGTTAAATGAAAATAAATAAAACATCCCGTCCAATAAAGATTGAACCCACAAAAGTCGCGTTTACAATCAAACGTTTTCCTACTGCGTCACTATGGCCTTAGATAATAAATATTGTAATATATCAATCTAAGTTATTTCTATAAGGAAAAGGGCAAAGTTACTAATACAATATTTGCGTAACCACGTGTATCTGATCATCCAATCCCCGTATTTGCGGTTATACGAGCCACTCCATGGATTGACTCCCTTCGTAATATGAGTGTAGAGCGCTTGTGCGTAGAGGTCTCGTTTAGGAGGAACAAGAGAGAACAAGAAAAAATATGTATGTAATTTCTCTATTTTATCTTCTTTTTTTATTAGACTAAATTTAATTTAAAATTATGCCTGTAGTTTTGTGGCGCTTTATTGAACGTACATACATTACATTTACATTTGAAATAATATTTTCTGTTCTGTTCTGTTTTTATGTTTAATAATATATGCACTTAGCTTCCAAAGAGTAGATCGGCGGATCGGGGCATCGCGTTCTCACTCTTTTCCTACCTTCCAAAAAAGAGGAGTTGGTGATTGTCCTCAGTCTGAAGGTACAAAACTCCTTAGTTACAAACATAAAACGCAGCGTTTACCGCTACAACTAAGAATGTTTTAACCAGTATTATCTAACCAAACAGAAAGAAGAAAACATGGTGATATAACACTAAATCACTTATCTTTAGAAAAAAGAAACATATGAAAAGAAAAAAAAACAACACAATATCTACATGTAACTAGTCTACACTCGAGCAAATATGAACATATTCATGATTCGACCAGATTTCCTCCTGGCCAATGATTTTTAAATTTACCTCCGACTGGGGAGTATTTTTTCATACGAATGGGGGATAAAAAATAAATTAGATACCCATATACGAGTACCTTCCTATCCCTTGGCTTTGAATAAAGTACGGTGTGGAATAATTTGTAGATTGTATTTGTAGGTTCTGTACCTACTTTAACTTCTTGTTGATACATAGTTGTGCCTTTTGCTTTGACACGCTACGGGTATGGTGAATAGTTTTCTTTTTTAATTCATGTTTGAAATAGTTTCTTTTTCTATGAAGGTCTAAAAAAAATTTAAAACGTTCAGAATTTGTACATATCTGCGTTTGTGCATATCTGCGTCTAAAGTAAGTTATTTTAAGGCGATGGTTGCGAATTTTAATTGTATTTTTAGTCCAAAGTCTAGCTCAGTAGATCAGAGTGACAAGACTTTTCTCTGGACTGCCCTAATACCCGGCAATATGCCTACTAGGCATCAAGTACCTACGCATCATAATAAAAAATATTGGATAAGAAATTAAAATCAATATTGTACTTATAAATTGACCTGTGTTTTATTTTAAAATTCTAAGCATATTTTTTCGTATCCACATCGTTTTTCACTTTAAACTTGTAAAACAAGTACCCAAAACCTATCCCCGTATAGTTTATATAATAAAGCCTTCTCTAATCATAATGAAACCGTTACCGCGTCACGACTACGTCTAACAAGCGTGTGTTTCCTTGAAAAGTTCATTTTATAAGGCAAAGGGGAATAAAATGAAACTTGTCCTGGTTACAGCGAAGTTGACGCTAGTAGACGTTTGGGAGGCGTGTTATCATCATGTAATTTAATAACTTTAATTTAAGTTTTGAAATTACCATCTTTTGTGTTAGGATAGTGTGAAATGGAATTGGATTTGGTTTCTTGGTGAATGTTTTTGTTATATCTTTATTAATAGGGAATATCTCTCTATATCACGTATATAAATGTCAAAGGAATGTTTCTACTCATAGTGCTCACATTGATTAATCTAAATCCAACCTCTGTTAGCTATTCGTATATTGCCAGTCTGAAAATATGTATAGAGACGTTCTATCGTAATTTGTTATTGTTTAATTTTTTTTTCTATATATATTTGTTATTTCTATATAATCATATACATAAGAATCAATTGTTAATTATTTGGGTTCCGTACCCAAATCCAAACGTAATTTTTGCCGTTTTTATAGAAAATGATACGAAGTCTTGGAATGTTTTGTTCATCTGTATACACTAGATAATTTAGTTTTTCT
This sequence comes from Heliconius melpomene melpomene, assembly GCA_000313835.2. Lineage (NCBI taxonomy): Eukaryota > Metazoa > Arthropoda > Insecta > Lepidoptera > Nymphalidae > Heliconius > Heliconius melpomene. The sequence continues at coordinate 588,965 of HE671617.1, read as the reverse complement.
TTTTTATAGCACAAAAGGAACTGAACTCTGTGTCTCTAAAGGTTTATAGATCTATACTAATATAATAAAGCGGAAGAGTTTGTTTGTTTGTTTGTTTGTTTGTTTGTTTGTTTGTTTGTTTGTTTGTTTGTTTGAACGCTAAGATCTCTGGATCTACTGGTCCGATTTACATTGTTTTTGTTTTGTATGAAAGCTGCATTCTTCAGAAGTGCTATAGGCTATATAACATTACATTATACATATAAACTAATATATTTTAAAGTACTTTCTAATTTGACATGCAATTTATTCTGCCATGTTAATAACAACCGTCGCGTCGCTACGCAACCGTTACCGCGTCATTTTGATATTGATCCTTATGAAATAAATATAATAGTCACTTTTGGCATTTTATCTAGATTGAAATTATA
>HE671617.1:522094-588455 GCA_000313835.2 Heliconius melpomene melpomene | reverse complement strand
TGGACGGTATCTTGCGTATATTCTATCCTTATGAAAATAAAATATAATAGTCATTTTTAGTCATTTCATCTAGATGGAAATTATAGTTTACTGTATAACATTCTAATAAATAAGATGTCACTGATTCCAAATGACCTAGCCTACGGGCGGCATAGTATGACCGACGCGAACGGGCAGATGACGTTGACAGTTTTAAAAATTTTCATACATTTTCGAACTATTGTTAATTTTTATGTAATTATTTGCTGTTTATAATTAATTTAAACTACACTTTGGTTCTCTTCTTATTTTATTTGATATAGCCCGCTAAAATTATCCTATTTAATAGAGAGAAATGTTTAATTATTTCGTAGAGTCGATATCTATGTACGCACGCACGGAATACTTTAGGTACTTTTCCTAATATTAAGAAATACCTATCCTTTAGTTACTTTTAATCCTTTTGTTGGTTCATTTCAATAACTCAGATAATTTTTTCTAATAATATGTATCTACTTATTATTTTAATTATTTAGGCCTATATTTCCTTACTAATTCTAATGAAAATTGAAAATAATTTCATGAATATAAATATATTCATGAAATTATTTTCAATTTTCATTTTAAATAATAAATATTCTTATAGTTGAAGCAGGCGTAGCCGCGTCCGGGTCCACTAGTCATAAATAAATATGAAAAAAAACCTTTATATTTATACTTATTTCTTATGGATATATATTATGTACTTCGTAATATAGTCATGAGAGTGTATCTGCCTTATATATTATGTTTGTATTAAAATATAAACAAATTCTATAATAGGATTTGAACCTGAAAAAGGACTGAACCTTTTAAAAGCGCTACGATGCTGTCTAATTTATTTGAAACATGCGTGATAAATCATAACGTTCTTTCATACAAATGGTTGTCATTAGAGAAGACCTTTACAAAGCTAAAAAGTGATGTACTAATGCCACTTAATGAGGTATTTACAGCTTCAATTCATTTGCTATTACAAGGACAAATAATGAAGACTTACAAAATATTCATGTATTTTTTTTATATTCCGTATATTATTTATTTTATTATATAAGGCTTGGCAGAGGCTAGGAACCAGTCTCAAGATACTAAGTTCCCTACATACTGCCCAATTTCCGACATATTATGTGTTGAATGGTGGAACTCAACGCTGCTTGGATCACCAGAGAGAGGAAACGAAAATAGTCTATTTCTTCGGGTGGGAGTGCTGTGCCAGGAGAGGCTCACTATAAATAATGGTCTAATTATAATGTGACTAGCTTCGTTATATGAATAAAGCCTCTTGTTGCATAATATATTTCAATTCAAATTGATTTAAATTCACAATCGTGAATTTAATTTTTTTTTCAAATTGTAAACACGACGAGTTGTAGGTTCGATTTCCACTCAAGGAGGTTAAATATTTTATATTTTCATTTCTCTCTGGTTTTCAAGGCAAAGTAGTAACTTACAACATTTCTAAAAACAAAAAAAACTAAAATTTCTATAACATAAAAAAGGGAATATTGCGTGAAAATAAAAAAAGAATTTTACTTTCTACTCCAGATCCTTAAGGCCATCTTAACTTTTGCTGAATTCACTCAAACTTATACCAAATTCATAATATCTATCCCCTTCCAATAAAGCCTAAGGTCGTGTAAATGTGCAATAAAACAGACGAGAGGAAATCAATAGATTCTTAAACGCACCTTCTCAAGGAATACTTGATGCTGCTTCAAAAAAAAATGTATAGCATGTACTTAATTGGGAGAAACGAATATACACTTTATTTTATCGTAATTAAAGCTGACATTTCCGTAGAATATTTTCTAATATATGACGTTTAATAGGTGGGGTAAAAGTTTCAGATGTATTTTTGCAACCCTCGGTGTGTTTTATAGAGGTCTCCTAACAGGGTAGAATGTTTGATAAGAAATGGATAAAGGAATTGTAGGCTTATCGTTATTGAATTGAAATTGTTAGTCCAAAGCTAAGTTGATATCGAGATTTTTTCATAATATAAAGATTGGAGAACTATTCTCCATTTTCCTATTATATATTTTTTGAAGTTTCATGCTGCATTCCTCATATAGCAGGATAGGCAGGGGGGCCTAGTAGGAGGACACTCTGGTCTAAATCGGGTGCGGTGACGGCCCCAATAAAAAATATGATATAGTCAAAAATGACTGCCACCCTGCTGGACATATTTTTAAGCAGTTTAAACACATTACGCTGTTTGACTTGGTTAAGTTATGAGCATGGTTTGTGTGGATCTGGAATTTTTTATATTTATAACTTCAATTATGAGGGCTTTTAGCAGATTTTAAAAAATCTTTTGCTTTTTATATTAGCGTTATGTGGAAAAAATGCAGGGGCGTGCAGAGATAGATAGAGAGATTTTCTTAAAATCTTTATATAAAAAACTAGATTTTAAATCTATTCAACACTGTTCGCACCAAGCCACTCCGGATATCCAACCGTTTATTTACTCGTATATATAAGTATAAATATTTATTGACTGCCTCCGTTTACGTTCGCACCATTTATCTTTATTACAATAATATCAGTGTCGTTACGTTTTCATCCACTTTTACCCTTTCATCCGGTTTTATCTGCGTTCATCCACTCCGTGTCAATACGGTTTATCGATTCAACCGTTCATTCATTATTTGCAGGTGGAAATTTAAAGGTGGACATTCAAAGGATTTCGAAGTTTATAGAGTAGATGTGTTATAGTGCTCGTATGGAAAGCGGTAGGGACTATTTTAATTAATATATTTGCTTTAATTTTTATTATTTTTTATTTTGCTTCCACGTTTAATAGTAGGATATGGAGTGAGAACTAATAGAAACTCGACGTCGTAGCAACATCGTCCCGTCTAATTATAATATATTTAAGAAACTACTATACATATTTCTGGCTACTATAGTACGCAATATGTATACTAATTACTGACGTTAGAATTGGACATGATATTTAAAATAAAATTTCATTCGCATCCAAAATATATGTATAACATAAATTGATACTTAAAATATGGTTTTGGAAGGATTCTTTTAAGATACGGTTTTCAAACTCAATTATCTATTTTATATACAAGATCTTTTAAAGTTTCTAGCAGCTCTTTTCTAGTTTTAGCAGCTTCTGACCGATACTAATAGTATAAAAACAAAGAGTTTGTTTTGATCACACACAAATTTCAAGAAGTACTAGTTCTTTCATTTTTTTTTAATTTCAAACATCTTTTTTGTTTTGGATAGTTTACTTATAGCGTAAGAATGTAAGGCTATACTTGTATTGAGGCCCATTGTACCTGCGGGCGCTTAGAATATATCGTCAATGTTATAAGTACAACTTATATTTATTTATATTTCCATTTCTTCACTCTTGTTTTGAAGTAAAATGGGGTGTTGAGCTCCCCCACTCAACACGCAATGCCTACAGAATTTGGCGGAAACTGGAGAACAGAGTATCTTAACTTTCCTCTGCCTAACCCAGCTGTGTGCAGGATACGACGTGAAGCTGATTTAATATGATTTGATAAATTTATATTTATTTTCATTTAACTATGTTAAAATAATACATTATTGATAAAAATATTAATTTTAATTTTAAAAAATATATATGTAGTTAACGAATATACATTATCCTCTTTTTTGATAAAAGAATCGTTAATTAATACATAAATTAAAACTGAACGGCATCAGTTGTCACTTAAAAGCCGTATTTATGTCACATTTTATAAAAGCAGACAGCTTCCGCCAATAATTTTATAGTGCCTCACATTTTTCTTTTATGATTTATTTATTCCTTACATCATGTTTTATATAATTGTGGGATTTTTAACATTTTAAAAGTGTTATTACCACATCTATAGAATATTTACGGGGTTAAGCTCCGGCAAACAAGACATATAATAGAAAAGAATAAAAAAAAAGTGATATCAGATTAGGCTTAATATTCGTTATATATAGTTGTTCCTTTGGTGATCTGGTGGTGATCTGATACAATTAAAAAATACGGCGTTAAGATTCGCTACCCGTTACGCTATATCTAAAATGGACAGAAAAATCACGCCTACATTACATGTAACGTATAAAGACAATAATCTTTAACTTCAGTAGTTAGTTACAAGGTAAGTAAGTATAAAGAAACAACGCCCGATATTGGATCATCACGAATGCCATTATGTGAGTTTTTATTGGAAAACTTTCGGTAACAAATTCTCTGTGACTTGCAAAGAAAACGACTTGGAATATTCTGATAATGCTGTGGTTTATTCTTGAAGCTTTCTTTTTAAATTATTTGTTTAAGCATCACTCTGCAAACTGCAGAGTAGTGGAGTGCCACCACATCGTATCCAGATGGTGAGGATGATATTAGAGCTCGTGATTTACTGTGCAGTGACAAAATTCGGCGGAAGGTTCCAAGTCAAGGTGGTCCCTTAAACACTCCTCACCATAAATATATGTAGGGAACGCAGAGCGAGGAGACATGCCTGTGCAAAGACAAAGTTTGTAAGCCTTTCAGAGATTATTGGGTCCCCGACGATTCGAGCCTAGACGGCCCTACGTTATATTCGATACGGGTACGCCTGTATCAGCTTGAACCATTTGATCAGCTCAGAGATGAGAACAGTGACGCCGAACTTGAACGCTATACAGTGCTAAATAGTGTTTTGGAGGGAAGTAATGTCTTGCTCTGTTGATAACCATTCGTGTCTTTGAGGCCAACTTGATCTTGTTTTCTGGATGATCGAAATACTGAGAGTAACTCGAAACGTTAAGACCCAATATGCTCACAATGGGTGTGGCTTTAAGAAAATTGTTCTCAAAAATTGGTAACACTACAAATGGCGTTTTCTTAGTGGTTAACACGCAAATGTTAACGTTTTTTTAAATTATTAGACTTATATATATATTTATACAATAGTACAATAATATATAGCCTAAATGTTTAGGCTATATCACATTTTTAACTAATTATTGAATTTCACATTGAATATCTATAGTAGTTCAGCTAAACTATTGGATATAACATATTCATTCATGCATGATAGATATTTTTCCATTACATATTACATAATAAATCTTGTCAATATCTTTCCAATTTATGTAATAAAATTCAAAGACAATATAAACTAAACGAGAAAATCATTATAAAGGCTGAATTTCAACAATCAAAATTACCTTTCAGTAGGGAAACTTATGGCAAACTTGTGCATAAGTAATTAAAGTTATAAACTTATAGTTTTGTATCCGCCCGAGGTCTTCCAAATTCTGACCGGTTCATATAATATTTGGAGTTATGTTTGGGAAATTTGTTGTTATTTAGTTATATGGGAATTTAATATTTAAGGTGATTGTAAGGTATAAGCAGATTTTAGTCTTGTATAAGATTCTTTGATAATATGTTGTTTTTAAGAAGCAGGTAACGCAGAGGGAACTTAGTATTAAGAGACTACGTTCCCCATCTGCGATCATCGAGAGATTTTAATAATAAGGTAATTGGCAAAACTCAACGCCGCGCTTTGTCTTCTTACCAAAGCGAGGAAATGAACATACTTAATTAATTCTTCTGAGTGGGAATCAAACCCACAAACATCAGGTTTATAGTCATACGCTAAAACGTAGCCCCACGACTTGTAATACTTATACGAGGTGTATTAGAAATAATTTACCCAATGATTAATGTTATTATTTTGCAATATTCGATGTTGAACCTGCTACCTTCACACATACCTTTAGGTTCAACTTCCATTATAAATAACTTCATTATTTAACAATATAACCGACTTTACTTACCCATTCTGACACATGGTCGATTACACGTCTCTTAGAAGCTTTTGGGGTTGCGGTCACATCAAAGGATTGACTAATGTATGGCGTTAACACTGAAATAACGTGTTTATTTTTGTACAGTGAAAACTTTTATTTTAGCTAGATTTGAATCCGAATGAACATGTTTTCTTTTAATTAAATTTAATTAAAGGAATACATATTCATTTGAGTTAATTCAAATAGCAGCTTTTTCCGGCATAGCAAGGTACGCGGAAGTTAGTGTTAAGACACTCCGTTACCCACTCACCGCCCAACTTTAGAGATATAAATTGACTTTTCTCGTACCAAAGTGAGAATATGAAAATAGTTTAAAATACAATAAAGAAACAAAAAAAAAATAAACTTGATGAAATATGCTAGTAATTAGGTGACATTCTTTGCGATTCAGTTTTCCATCAAAAATAAACAATATAATTTAATAATGTAATGTTTAATATTTTAATTGTATATTTAGACCTAGGGTTATAACGTGTACTTGTGTTAATTTGTAATATTGTTATATCATTTTCTAATAAATATTTTGTATTATTTCAGGTATAGCAGCTGTTTGTTGTTCTAATTGTAAGCTATTTTGTTCAGCTTCACGCTGTATCCCGCGTACACCAGTATAGTAATAAAGAACCGTAGTAATTAAGCCACTCCCTTCCCCACGCACCACGTAGTTTTCGAGACACTGCGTGTTGAGTAGCGGGACTTAACGTTGCGCGACGTCTTGTTACCAGAGTAAGAAAATAAAAATAATTAATCCCCCCGAACAAGGATCGAACAACTGTCGCGTTTACGGTCACACTCAAAATAACCCTTACATATAATACCACCACTAAAACACATCAAAATCAATAACACAAAGCTACAAATAGAAACTGTTAGCTTTTATTAATTGCTCCTCGTTTGTTCCAACAGTCGGTGAAGACATGTATTGCTCTGTAACAAACGGTCGGCCCTCAATACCAATACTAATATGGGGAGTGGGTACGCCGCGAAATATTAATGTACTAGCGACCCCGCGGCTTCGCCCGCTCGTGCTTCTCATAGTTATTGGTATATTGTAGCCAAATTATGTAATATAATCTTTATATATACATTGCGTTCAATTGTTTATAATATAATAAAAGGCCGTTGTAGCGCATTGATACTAGTATCTGATTGTTAACGCGACGGGTTGTGAGGTCGATTCCCACTCAAGGAAATAATCTATATATATAAAAGGACTTGTCCTCACTGACTGAGGTAAGACGCACGCACAGCCGTAACCGCTGTGCGTAGAAACTTCAAATTTGGACAAAAGTTTACTTTCATAATCTGGACATCCACTAAGAAGGGATTTTGAAAAGTTTTAACCCTAAAGGGGTGAAATAGGGCTTCAAAGTTTGTATGGAAAAATTTTTAAATCGGCACCGATTTTTATAAAATTTGAAATTTAGATTTATAAAAGTATTTAATTGAACACGTATTTCATCGTTTTCTAGAATTCTCCTCCTAAAGGTGCAAATAAGGGGTTGATAGTTTGTACAGGTTTTTTTTAAATCGTCACCAATTTTTATAAAATTTGAAATTCAGACTCTTAAACGTATATAATTAAACACATGTTTCATGGTTTTCTAGAATTCACCCCCTAAGGGTGCAAATAAGGGGTTGAAAGATTGTATGGGAAAGTTCTTAAATCGCCACCGATTTTTATAAAATTTGATATTTAGACTCTTAAAAATATTTAATTGAACATATGTTTCATGGTTTTCTAGAATTCACCCCCTAAGGGTGCAAATAAGGGGTTGAAAGATTGTGTGGAAAAATCTTTAAATCGCCACCGATTTTTATAAAGTTAGAAATTTAGACTCTTAAAAACATTTCATTAAACACATGTTTTATGGTTTATTAGAATTCACCCCCAAAATACGCAAGTTAAGCTGCGCGCGTCCGCTAGTATTATATAAAATGGGAAATTGCGTAAAATAAAACTATAGATATCCCTTTCTTTTTCTAGTGAGTTTTTTGAGAATAAAAAACGGCAGATCGGCAACATATAGTAGTATTTTTGTTGTAGTAGTTGTTGTTTTATCTTAGTAGTTGTTGTTTTATGTTGTATGTTTACGTTATGATATGTATTTGTATCTGCGTACACAGTCAGTAACACGTAATACAGTCAGGATAAAATTCGTGAATGAAAAAAAAATCCTACATCTAAACCGTTGAGGTATCTTGATTAATTTGCTTGGGCATGAGTTTATAATATTTTACCCATAAGCTCTTAAATTTTCAGATTCCCTCTTTCTACTCAGCTATGGGGCGGCACATACAGTATAGGATATTTAAATTTTAGCGAAAAGTAGAGAAAGAAGTAATAATTCTTATTTACAAAATGCGATAAAAAATTGAAGATAAAATTAATATTCCCAAATATAAAGTTTGTCACTAAAAATATTTCAAAGTCATCAGCAGATTACTACCTAGTTCAAAAACACATAGTAGGTACGACTTATAAACTGAGATAAGAAAATTTCAACTTTTCCACGCACTTCGATCATTAAGTTTTGCAGAATGTATACATTAACCCAAAAGTTTGACGGTCCCCTTGATTAAAACGAGGTCTTTTATGTAAGAAAAAAATATATAATACAAACATAGTTATATATATACATCTTCCATTCAGTATTCTTTTCCCAATTTTCCTGATATCCCATAGGAATCCAATTATTTTTGCTTTTTTAAGTAAATTGCTATAGGATCGATAGAGATGTGACTTTCGATACGATTGAATGTCACGCTAATTGGGAAGTATAATCTTATTTCTATATATATAGTAAAATTGTAACTGATCGTTGTCTGTACATGGAAGATATACTAAAACTTACTACAAATCACTGCATTTTTTTTTCTCTGTTTCTCTGTGCACGCCAATCTTAGTAACGGCTCAGCAATATACATGCAGTTTTTACTATCGTGATAGTATTATAAGTACATTAAAGTATTTCAGATTAGTAAGTCGTTAGTTGATAGTGTAAGATCTTTGATTTTTACGGTTTTTATAAATTAAACATACATTTTTTAAACATATACTCGTATTTTTAATTTGATTATTATTTTTTATATTTGAAAATCCAGCGTTTCATCGTTCATCAGACAACGGACATAAGACATAAATTATATTAAACTCATTAAGAAATTAAAATTAAAATAACATAAATACATACATATATATACGTACTTTAAATTAATATAGTTCAAAACTGTTGAACTATTTTATTCCCACAACAAATAGTTGTATATCTCTAATTTATCTCACAACTACTGTTAACCAAATAAGGCATTTAGAGGCAGCGCTTAGGATCGTAACTTATCCATTTATGTGACACACGGATTAAATAATCATTAAATGGATTTTTTTAGCTTTACGCTGAATTCTGTTTATAGCAGAGTATGTAGAAAGACCCTAGTGCTAAGACCAGTGGGGGTCACCCAATTTTCGAGACATTAGTGATTTCACACTTAATTCGCGAAATTTTAGCTAAATTTCGACATTGACGACATTGCATAGGCAAAGTATGCCTAGCCGTATTCAGGAAAAACATAAAGTAATTCAAAATAAAACGTTCGCTAAAATTGAGGCAGCTTTGGCGCAGTGGCACAGCATGTAACTGTGAAACCCGCAACAATTGTGGATTCGATTCCGAAAAATGAATTTCATTTTTTCTTTTACGTATCCTGCACGTCGCAGGAGTGTGGTTGAGTTTCCTCACATGTTTTAAATCCGGCGTGTGGGATAAACATTTTAAGTGCTTTAACACAACATTCCCTCTGCGTACACAACATATAGCAATGTCGGGAGAGGAAAGCAGAGAGCAGAGAGAATACAATATGTGGGTGGTACAGCGTAAAACTAAAAAATAAATCAAAAAATTAAGCATGAACCTCCACAGCGGTGTGTCGTATACTTTCGTATTTCTCATCTGACATTTATAAGCGTTTGTTCGAATGTCTCGACGATTGACGTTTATTTTTTCACTTTGCCAGTTTTACGCGCTTAGATTAAGTCGTTGTTTTTTTCTTTTTTTCTGTTTACATTTCAATATATTGGTTATCGATTCGAAGTCAATTTATGTTTATTGTGCTTTCCATTAGGCGTTCCAGTTTTTGGGCATTATTTTAACTTTTATTTTTTTTCTATTACTTTGTTTATGATTCTAAGTACGGTATGCATCATGAATCGTGTTGATTTAGGTTGATTTTGTGTGTAATAGATATTAGGGTCACTAGTTCTATTATCATCTTTTTTTATAGGTTTCCGCTGTATCTCACATATAGCATTGTAGGCAGGTCAAGACATTTCGTTACCCACTCCCCGTGCTAATTTCAAGATTGAAAGAGAGAATTGCGTATAACGCCACACATTGTCTTGTCGCCACAGCAAGAATACTCGTATAAAAATACTTTATTTTTGCTTCATAATTAAGTGTTTTTCCTGGCAAATGAAGCAATATGGTAAACACTTTAAAACATCTATCTTCAAACATTTTTGTCTTCACAAAATTAACATTTGAAGTGTTATTGCCGAAACATACTGCATGTAGGTTAATTCTCACACATTAGCATAATAGCTCGACCGAGCACCAAACTTGCAACCATTACGACGACAAGCACGTAAAAGACATCATAAATATTAAAAGCTATACATATATTAAATATTATTATATTAATTTTGATTTAATAGGTTTAAATTTCCATTTATCTTATTATATTTTTTATTAATTTTGTTGGAAATTTCTCGACTTTCGACTCTTTTGAGCAGATGGTTGGTGAGTAATGGATATAATTTCACCCGGTTGACGGCAATTGCGTAAGGTAATAGAATCTATAAAAAATATAAAAAAATGTTCTTTTTTTTTATTTTCCTTTCTTCAATTTTTTATACAGACTTCAAAATTATAAAATCTTTCTTTAATTATTTTTCGAAAGCGTCGGTGGGCGAGTCTGACTCGCACTTAACCGTTTTTTTAATACCTTTTAAGATACTCTGAAGAAACTACAACGTCTTGTCACACTATATATGCAAATTAGAAGGCTCTTTAAGGCACACTATGCCACGTACCAAGATTTAATGTCTAGAAGTAATTAAGCTCGCTCACCCATCCCGTCAATAAACTACTACAACTACAACTAGAGCGTTGTAGAAAGCAATATAGTAATGATAATGTGCTCTTGTATTACGCTGTAGTCTTGAAGTGTTTATACTGCTATGAAATTGAATTTTGTTACGTTAATTAAGTTGCATTCAATGGTTTCATCTAACATATAAAAGTTAAAGCTAGAACGTGTAGTGGCGTAGTGGCACAAGCGTGCGATTGTTCACGCGACGGTTGTGGATCCGATTCCTACTCTGAGAAATGAATTATTATTTATTAACATTTGATTTTAATGATTCGCTATGGTAAGAAGGCGCGGCGTGAGTTCCACCACTCAATACGCAATGCCTCCAATATTCGGCGGGAAATTGGGAAAGGAGAGTCTTAACACCAGGTTTTTGGTGAAGCTGAAAAGATTTTCCTCAACCGCATACTGAAATGGTAATGTAGGGCTCATTTTAAATACTCGAGGTTACGAGGCCACAGGTAGAGCGGGTTGCATATAGACGAATAGAGTTGTAACAATATATACCATAACTAATATAATTAATAAAAATAAAATAAAAGGTTTATAATATAATTAATAAAAGAAAGAAATAAAACAATATTATAACTATAATTTAAAATAATATTTAATTTATAGCTTACGATAAATATAATCCTACAAATAATAGTTTAGTCCAGTCATTTAATTAAGCGTGCCGATCACAAGTAATATTAAAGTAACGTAATATACCGTAGGTAAAACAAGCAGATATAAAATATATTTATTGAACATAATTTAATAATTATAAGTAATCATTGTGTATTTTATTTTAAGAGAAATAATAACATACTTAGTTTTTAATATTACAAAATATCTTGTTGGCTAAATAAGCTGCTGTCTACGTCAAAATTAAAAACGAAAGACAGAGAGGGAAGATGGCGGACGCGTCTGGTGAAGGATAGTTGTTCAAAAATGTATAGAGAAGTTTTAATTTATAATTAATTTTTATTTAGTTATATTTTATTTTATATTTAAAAGCACGAGTGAATATAGTTTTTATATAAGCATTCGAGGCTAGTTAGATAAGTTATAAGTGCTTTACTTTTTATAATTGCTTGTTTTGGAATACTTACTTCGTCGGTAAGTTTTTAATAGCTTATAGTTATTATTAAAACAAAGAAGAGCAATATTAATGCACATAATGCCATTAATTTACACAGATAAATATTATTAAATTTTAAGTTAAAATAAATGCATAACGATGTTTTAGGAGGAATGTAAAATTACAATTATATTAATGTACGTAGAATACTTACTGCCATCTTTGTTAGATGCGTGGGTATGAATCGTGAAATTAAAGTTACATAGGTTTGGTAAATTATATTTATATACAGATAAAAACTATTACAACTATAAAACTCAAATATTTTTTTAATAACTGAAACCATCACGTATAACGAACGGTATATAAAAACAGAAAGTAAAACATTAAAAAACACCTTGTGAAGGAAATTTGTCAAAAAGAGTCAAATAAAAAACACACTGTTTAATTATGTTAATGTTGTTATTTAAATGCAATATTTAATCGATAGAAGTGATTGATATAGCGTCCTATCGCTTTGGAGCTGAACTGTTGGTCGAGGAACTATCAATTATTATAATTTGAATGTTCTGAAGACGTGTTGTTTTTTAAATGGGAATTATTTATGGGGTCCCGTGGCACGCTGTTTTTGATTTGTTCCATAATGAATGATGATTTGATTAAATATTTAAGATTTAAATAAAACAAAATAAAATGATGCGCACATTTTGATGGGATATATCAGCGTAGGTGGTGAGACACTCCGTTTCCGTATAATTTTAAGTTATTAAATAGAGTTTTTGAGTCATTGAATAGAATCGCGGAGCTCAACCCCGCGCTACGATATCGACTATAATACAAATATCATGATTGAACGAAAATAACTGTGATGTATCACAAATTTATTTTTTCTTACTCTTTATAGCGTACGCGCATCTTTCACTTTCTTTGACGAAAGACATTGCATGTTCCGAGGCGGAACTGAACGCCTCGTTTTGTTTACCAGAATGTAGAAATAAAACAATTTAAATATAATTAATTGTTCCTTCGAGTGGGAATCGAACCCACAGTCATCGCGCTTACCACTGCGTCACGAAGGCTTCCAATAAATATTACGTACTATGAAATGTAGTTTTAACAAATTAGCTACTGTGGATGAAGGCCAATAAATTATTATACATGTTGCCAATTAAAATCTAATGCTCGAAGATTTCGTATCGGAAGGCTGATTGGTTTCGATTATGTGAGAATTTATTGCTGTGAACTAAAACAAGATGGAAATTAATTACGAAATTTCGCAAACAACTTAGAAGCTTTTTTTTTGTTAGTTTTTTTTTATGGTAGTGTTATATTTTACACTTTTTTTTATATAAGCATGATATATTTTTTATTTTAATGTAATGTTGTTTTGTTTTGTGACGTCTTGTATATGTATGTATAAAGAATACTATGGAGGCAGCTTAAAATATATTATAGAGTAATTTTGGGTTCGATTTCTACTCAGAAGAATTAATTATTTTTATTTACTCCGCTTAGTATAAAGCCAAAGTAAGACGCAGAGTTCCACCATTCATCAGGCTATATTTCGTGAAGTTGAGTGAGAACCGGTACATTAGGGGTCCTCTGCTTACGCTTTCTGTATGCGGCATACAGCTTGAAGCTTAAAAACAACAACTTTCATTTTTATCGGCATAGTTTAACTAATGACGGCGTTCAGCTCCGTTACTTAATATTCAATGTTTTTAAAATAGATAAAAAGAGGTCCATAAAATATCAAAATATGATATATTTGCAAACATATAACGATACAAGCAAACATATTCTGTTCAATGTGAGTCAACGCGACGCCGCGTCTAAACTTTTACAATTATACTAACCATCAATATAAAGTAGGGTGAAGGGTAAACAACCTAAATGTTATTACTTTAGGTCTGTAATCTGTGGAAAGTTTCAAATTTCAATTTATTTTGCCGTTTATACTCAATTTTCTGGGGGTGTTGAGTTGAAAAAATTGTGACAAATCACTTTTCATTTTATTTTTTCTATAGGCTTATTAAGAAAGCGGTTTCATGATTTTTACCACAAGCGGAGGGAACATGGGAATCTAAAGTTGCCAAGTTGCTGTTGACACTCCGGCTTCCGACTTCCCACTTTATGTCGAATACTTGAAGGTATTGCTTCTTGAGGGGGCAGAACTCAATACCGCGTCTGGTTACCAGAGAGAGAAAATGAAAATTATATATATTGTTAGCGTACTCTTGGCAGTTAGGTAAGCAGTGGAATTGTGTCAAACGGACACAATTGCTCGTAGGCGGAAGCCCTGATTGGAAGGTATCCAGTGTGTAGTGTGTAGTGTTGTTATTGAGTGGTACATGTCACTTATTGTAATTACGTGGAACCTCTATCCGAGTACGTTGGAAACATATAGACGGTGTGTGTTTTTATCGTGTTTATTTTAAAAACGTTAACCGCTTCCGTTTTCTAACAACTATATATATATATATATATATATATATATATATATATATATATGCAACGCTTATCCGCCCATGGAGATCGTGATCGATGCCTCCAGACTCGTGCATGACGGATCTAAGATACCTGAACTTTTTCGACTTAGGGGCTGATCAAGGACTTATAAGGATAGTGCTCGGGTCTGGGCTCTCGCAGGCCATATAATCGGTCTTTGACACATTGCCAATATGCATTTCATTCATGGAGAATGGTTATGTAACGCTAATGCTGCAGCTAGAATGTATCGGAAAAGATACCAAAACGTTGAACGTCATCCCGATTATCGTGTATTTCGATTTTTCTCTCTTCAACAAAGAAGTAATCCAGCAAGTGTCGTACCATTTCGCGATCCAGATTAAATGCGCCAACTTTCAAAGTTACTTGCAAAAACAGTGTAGTACATTTTTTTTATAGTACAGTCGGTTAAAGTTGAGTGTAGTAAATATTTTGAATTTAATGTTTGGCAAAAACACGATATTTTATTGAAAACTGATGCAGGTATGTTTCAATCTTAAAGTGTAATTCACAGAAGGGTTACTCATGATTACATTACAGAAAAAAAAATGAAGAAAGAGTAATATTTGTAGTCCTGGGACTTGAAAAACCATCACAGGGTGTTGGTTTTTCCGATATTTTTTAAAATCAATATAATTTGAAAAATACATGACAAAGATTTTTTTTTATATTTTTCTCATAACTGTCATGACTTGGTCTATCACCTGGTTTCGTTTTATCGTTGACTCCTGGGACACCCTGTATATATATATCTCATCCCCCCAAGTTAGAATCGAATCCACAACCGTCGCGGCGCGCTGGTACCCCTGCGCTACAACGGCCTCGCCGTAATTTATTTTTTCTTTTTCAGCTCATTACTTTTAAAATCCCATTGGGTTTCTAGTTTTTATGATAATTATTTTATTAAACCTATCTACGTAAAATAGACTTGTGATGTTTACTTTTATTATATTCGTATTATGTTAAAGAATAATATACAACACTTTGGCAATTTCACTAAGCTTTGAACCAGAGCATAAAGCCGAAACAGGTCAGGTCGAAGTGTAAACAGTTGAATATTCCTAGCGTCTAGTGTTGATCGTTCAGTTTAGTTGAAATTTCATATTGATATAGCCAAAAAATTATAAATATTCGGAATATATTTTTTTATTAAGTTAAATATTAAATGGATTTACAATAGGATAGTAGGGAAGAAGGAGTTAAGACACTCCGTTCTTTTAGATTAAGAATCATTCAACGTCAGAGATATTTCCTTGAGTGTGAACTTCTGTCTATCCTGTCATGTGCGGGATACAGCGTGAAGCTAAAAAACACATTTGAAATATACATATGTATATACATTTATACATGTAAGTATCACATAAACGTACCTACTCGTGCTCTCGACAGAGCAACGTCAAAACTTTTACAATTACACTAAACGATAAAAGGCATAACGTGACGGCGTTACGGGACGGGTCAAGGGTAAGCACTGATGCTTCAAACTCCAGAGAGTTGACAGGGACACAAAAATATATTATTCGTTTTTAATGTTTTGTTTGAATATTTGATTATTTTGTATATGTACTGTATGTATAAAAAAATGTTTTAGTGATAAATCACTTTGATGACAGCTTTGCGGTCTTGTAAGCAGAGGAAACCCAGTGCTAAGACACTTCCTTCCCCATACACTGCCTTATTTTCGAGATATTGCATGTTGGGTTGCGGGACACAATACCGCGGCTTATCTTTTCATCTTATTGACGTCTGTGTATCTGTATGGATGCGACATACACTGTTACTCCCAAACGAATGAATCGACTTTGATTGTTTTTTTGTTTGAAAATTATGCTAGAAATTTTTGTATCAGGGATTTTTTATTATTAATTTCATTAAAGCTGACACTAGAGCGAAAAAATGAAAATATGAATAAATAATAATTCATTTCCCAGTTTACAGTCACACGTTTGTGCTCCTGCATCTCAGCGGCCCCGTTGTTATTAATTAACCACATTGCATTCATTAACACCGCAACTGTCCCACAACGGCAACTCTCACATTGAATACACTCATAAATAATCTTAAACCAGAAAAAAAACACCACACGCTGTATAATTTACGAATAAAACCTATAACATTACAATTTTCAATCTCCTTTGCCCTTAAACCCGTAAATATTATACTTTCTACGACAAATTCATTTAATAAATTGCTCAAAACATGCGCTTTAGTTCGCATAAAGAATTTTTCTATCGTTCAATTGAATTACAGCCCTATACTTATGTTTCTAGGGTTTAATTTCTCCTATATACAGACAGCTTGAATAACCAAATGAAATATCTGTTTAATGTGTTTCTTAATTGATATAAAAGTCAGATTTAGATGCATTTGTATACGTACTTACATCAATCAGGTTGAGTGTGATGGCACTACGTTCACATCTTGTTATTTGGTAACAAGTAAGAAGCCTTAGAAAAAAAATTAAAACTATACTTTCTCATGGACTTCTCGTTCGCCTCTCTAATTTAGAGGTATTGTTGCGATAGAAGGTTTCCTTCGCGTTCCTTTCTTTCTATTTCAATTTCTTTCGTTTTTTGAGTTAGAGCTATTTTTTATGAAGTTAAAATAAACCTGTATAAATAAAAAATGATCATTTCGATATGACTTTCGATTTCCGAGAAAATTGTAAACTAACATATACACATTTACGAAACTTAGATTTGACCCTCCAAGCAGTTAACTAAACGAATGTTCATAACTTTTATTGAGCACCTTTCCTGATGTCACAAAACTCTAACAGCTTCACTATTGGTCGATTAGCGACGTCGTCTATCAATTTGCCACAAATTTATATTAAAATTTAATGAATACATCAACATTATCATGTTTAATGTATGTATCTCCTATGATGTATAGGTGGAGACCGTGGTTTCGTAATGTTTTATTTATTCGTGCCACCATGTTGAAATTTGTAGCTTGTTTTTAGTGTAAAATGGATATGAGAAAATTTTAAAACAGATAAATAATTACTGTTAGGTAGGTTTGCTTAAAGGATGTCTATACAGTTTTTATACGGCGGTAGTGGGTTCGATTACTAATTTGAAATTGAGCATTGTATTTTTTTTTACAATACTGCTAACAGCATCATTTATAAAGGTCATGTAGAATGAGTGTACACTCTATACCTTTTAGGTTCAATTTCTACTTTTTATTATGTTGTTCGTTATTTCAATACGTTACTGAATGATCATGTTTTTATCTATAATGCTTTCAAGTGGACAGATTAAAATATAATCGGCGAATTTTATTGGATAGGGTGTCACAGCGGGAGCGATGTCCCTTGTCGTGCGAACAAGGCAATAAGTTACAAGTTAAAAGTTATACTTATATTATGATTTGCTAAGATTTTAAAATATTTATGAGTAAATATCGATTGTTTGGTTTTTTTATATTTATTTGATTAAAACACTTTTGTTCCCCATTTTGCGCCGAGTTCTTGAGGCATAACGTGTTAAGTGGCGGAATTTAACTCCACATTGTTTGTTATCATAAAAAAGCTTGTAATAAAACTAAGGTATAGTAACACAACGAGTTCGTTGATCAAAAAAAATCATTGATCTTTTTTATATAACTTGAAATACACTCCAAGTGCAACAAACTGCGATCTCTCACCAGATCTCTTTAAATTACATTATATTTTATGTCCCCTTTGACAAATTGCGTGTTTTACGATCACATGTCACACCCTACCTACGGGTACACCGGGCTAGTACCTACGTGCCAACGGCCAGATGATAATAAACTTTATTGAAAGGATCAGAGCCAAATAGTTTTTCTCTCAATTCGATTTTTCCTCTAACCAAATATTTGGAAAGTTTTTGTATTTTACAGTATATAATAGTTTGTGTATTAATAATCTATATGATATATGTATAGGTATGCATCAGGGTTGGTCCCTGTAGTCAAATGAAAATATGTAACTAGCTGTGAAGTAACACTGACCACTGGTATATATTCGCTCTTGGTAATAACACAGGTTCAACACTAGGTTCCCTGGTTAGGAATTAGGACACTACTGTCTGCCAGGTGTCCAGGTGATTGAGTGACAGACCTCAAAGACTCAATTGATCTTTTTTCCAGTGAGAAAATGAAACACTTAATTTCTCTGTATGCAATTAAAAGTACAACCACTGCGTTCGCTATCACTTAAACTTCTTTAATTTAATCAATTGTATTTGTTTCAGGTAAATTTGCATTCAATAAACACGGAGAGTTTCCGTATCTTCGAATAAGGTAAATATAAAATAATAATATGTATCATATTTTATTTAATTTGTACGAAGAGATTCAAATATTTACTTTGGAAAATAATTAATATTTTATTAAAATAAATTCTTTTATGATTTTAATAGTAATCTTGTGTTAAGTATCGCTTACTCCTGTCAGAAGTGGATGTGTTTTCGAACGATTCTAATCTTATCTAATAGTATATTTTACTGTATATCTCCAGCGGATTAGTTGACAATTGGAGTTTTATATTCAGGACAGCAGCCAAATTCATATATTATGCTAAAAATCGAAAGAATAATAAAAGAGAGCGAAATAAGAGATCTGATAACTAATTTATATTGATTTGACCATTGATAGTGCAATATCGAACTAACTTATCAAAATAGGGAAATGTAAATAATTCACGTTAGTGGGGCTGACACCACTGGAGTTCTCCAGCTCTCCAGTGGTCTCCTTGTGCAAATCAGTAATCATACTGAAAGAGACCGCGGATCAGATCTATGAGTCCAGTGCTAATTACTACTCACGCATCTTCCTTCTCCCCTTCTACCTACCCTGAAAACGATACTTGCGCCTTTGCCGCATCAGTATGCGTCAGTCAGCCACTGCGCCATGGTGGCTTCAATTACGATTGAAATATTAAAATCCATCACACATTAATTTGATAAACGTTGACTACAGATATACAATTATAGTATACTTTAACGAAACAAGCCTTGACGATCAAAAACTTCGAAACCATCTGCCCTTTAAACCTTATAAAAATGTTAATTTAACGACCATCATTAAGACAATTTTAATATATTTTATATACATATATAGCAAATTAATTAATTGGTATCAATTGATTAGATACACTTTAAATACGAATAATAATTTGTTTGGACGCTGTCGTGTCGCAGTTGCGATAGTCTTTACTGACGGCGATTCTTTTTGTTCTTTTTTGGATCAGGTTACGTGAAACAGCGTTAAGTTTAGTAGCTCAAGAGCTGTCTCAACTTGAAATGTTTTTGGTTTTGATTACGCAACCCAGCGTAATTAGCGGGAAAAGTAATGAAACATACGTACTATACGATTACTACCTTTTTTAGGAGGTTAAAAAAATCGAATTGCTTCCAATCCGATTGTTTTTTTTTGTTTTATGTTAGTTACCTCAGAACTTTTGACTAGCTAAACCGATTTTAATGGTTCTTTTTTAATTTTCAGTCAGTTTTTTAGTCAGTTTTTTTGTTCAAAATCATAATTATTAGAGGATCGTTACCATTTATTTAGTTAACTAGATAACTAACATAACTACAAACAATAAAAAAGGATATAAAGAAACATGAAACTTTATGTTCAAAGGATAATTCTTTCCAAACGAGTTTGGTATACATTGTAAATCTAAAAGCCAAGAAATCATATTTAAAAAGTATAATAAGTTAATTTTTAATAGGAAAATATTTACCAGAATATTGCAAAGCGAAGGCTAATTTTCATCTATTTTCAAATTGCAGCCTTGAAGATTTTAATTAAAAATCTCGATAGTTCCATGCTGCCTGCTGTTGTTGAGGTAGTTTTTTTGTTTTCCCTTTTTCTTTTATCTTTATAGAGGAATTTAAAATTTTAAAATACAATATAACAGTATAATAATTTTGCTCTTAGTTTTAAATATCTTGTTTTAACACTATAAAGGCATATTACCTTCGAACAATTTTATATTAACTTTTTATTTTAATTCTGCCGGTAAGTGGAGAACGGAGTGTCTTAAAACTAAATTTTCTCTTCTTGATCTGTTATATACGGGATAGAGCATGAATCTGAAAAAAGAAATGGCTTATTTGCTTCGCTTTTTTAATAGTTGGTTCGGTTCCAGGTCAGTTCAATTGCTATTGACTTTCTCTATTGAAGAAATGTCGGCGTGAAGTTAGAAAATTGGCGACTATTTTTGTCTAAAATGGCGAAGTTCCAAGGTTTTCCGGCATCACGTTCTTGTCTATGTCTAATTTCACTCTGCACATGAAGTATTAACGAAAAAAGGTCTACTTGTAAAATCTGCCCATCATTTTGTCTTCTTAAAATATTTAACGATCATTCAGTTTTCCATGTAGTATAGGGTAGTCCCAGGGTAACTGAGAACTAAGTGTTAGGATACAAGGGTGTGATTGTAAACACGAGGATCGTGGGTTCGATCGCCACTCAGAGAAATGAAATATTTAATATTTCCATTTTCTCGCTCTGGTAACAAGGCAAGGAGCGGTGTTCTGTTCCGACAGTGCTTTGCTTCACCGCTACAATGCTTCAGAATGTGGCAGAAAGTGGGGAGCAGAACTGTCTTAATGAGAAATGGCATAAATTATATAGTGCAAAGCTAGAAAAAATATTTTACTTGTAAATATAACTTTGACAATAATATTAAGCTACTATCAACAATTACTGCATTCAATAATAAATAAAATAAATTCGACGTAAGAACTTTCTCTTAATTTTTTATGTTTTTGTTAAATTGTAAATTACGCTTGTTCAAACAGAATACCTGCTGTGATATCTAATATTATATTAAACATACATTATATTGATCGTAAGTTCCAATAGTAATGGTATGTAATGAAAGGTACTAGCAGGAGGTCCTAGCCCACACAATTTTTAAGAATCTCTTATTTTTTATAGCTTGACACTGTATCCATATATCGCGCATATAGCAAGGTAGACAGAAGAAACTTAGTGTCAAAACACTCCATTCTCCACTCTCCTTCCAATTTGTGAGACATTGCGTTGTTGAAATCACAACCACGTTTTATCTTCTCACTATAGTGAGGAAATGGAAATAGTGGATGCTCCCAAGTACGAATCGAACCCACTACCGTCACCTTTACTGTCACACCCTGCCCCACTTCGCCGCGGTGGTACTTTGAGCATTACCATAGTTTATTCATAATTATTTATGTATATACAATATACATCATATTGTGGAGTTATCTTGGGTCTTGGCTCGATTTAGCTCAAGTTAATATAGCCGTAACTTAACCCTTTTCTTCCCAAGAATAGCCTTTGTCTAAGTTTATAACTTATTTACGAGTAAGAAAAAGCAGGAAAAATATTTTCATTAATAGATATCCATTTTAAGACATTTATTTTTATAATATATTAAAGACGTATTTAAGTCGGTTTTAAGCTGTGGTGCAGTTGGTAAATGTTTAACCGTTTGTTAAAGTTGTAAGTTTCATTTCTATTTAATGATATGAAATGTGCCTATAATCCTTATAGCTTAAAGGGATTTCTTTTAGGTAACCTTTTTTGTAATACTAGAATTAGACCATATATGGGAGTCGTGTCAACAGTATTAGATTGTGACGACTGTCGTTGACGTTAGATTGACAACGGCGTCGACTGCTTAATATGCTTCACGATATGTCAATTGCACACCCATCATTGTTTTGACTGGGGTGGGCGTTGATTGACCAACCAATATACGTCTGATAGTGAATGAAAAATTGCTTTAGAAAACACCTGTATGTGATTTGTTTTAGCTTCACACTGTATCTTCCACGTAGCACGGTTGGCAGAGGGAACCTAGGAACCTAATGTTTAGACACTTCCGTTCTCCACTTTCCGCCGAGTTCTTGAGGCATTCAGTGCTGAGTGGCAGAACTCAACGCCGCGCTTTGCTTTCTTAGAGGAAATGGAAAAGCTCAATCACTCTAATGGAATCAAACCCAAAGCCGTCGCGATTAAATTACATAACGACGGCCTTAAATATTTTAATAAAATTAAATATTTTGTACGTGAATTTAAATTAGAAATTGCACTTAAACTGATTAAAATATTAAGTTACGTCTAAAGAGATTAGCATTTCATCGTTGTGTTATACCTGAATCCTCTTAAGGATAAACAAGCCGACGTCTCGAGCTCTGGGAACTATTTAGTTACTTTATATTATAATTACTCAACTTTATAAGTAAATACCTTCGTGGCGCAGTGGGACAGCGTCTGCCCGTAAACGCGATGATTGAGGGTTCAATTCTCGTTTGTACGTCTAATAGTAATTAATTATTATTTATTTCCTTCCTATGGTTGATGAAGTGCGACGTTAAGTTTTGCCACTCTACACATAATGTCTCGAAAAATCGGTAAAAAACACTAAATCCTCTGCTTATTATTTCTTATGTGGGTTGGAGCGTGAAGCTCAAAAAAAAATAAGTCGCTTTGGTAAGATCGGAGTGTTGTTACTCTAGGTACTATCTGCGTCCCGTCCTCATCAAAATTCACTTAAAAAACCACTATAAACAAAATTATTTGTTCTATAAATTGTCAACTACTTTGAACTTTTACAGCAGGATGTAAAAAAATCTTGTTACCGTTTAAATATATGAGTTTAATTGTATCGTAAAACTTGGTTTACAATCACGACCTCTGGCGTGTAGGCGGCGTGAGAATACATTAATGTTACTGGTGGTACATATCTCTTTTTTGGTGAGGTCGTCGTGGCCCTGTGGGTCAGTAAGCATTTGCCTAAAAAGGCCATACTTGTAGATTAGATTATTACTATTTATAGATTTGTATTTAAGGCTTCATGAAGTAGGAGAGTAGAAAGAAGGACATGGGGGAAATACCCAATACTTAAAAAAACTACCTGAATTTGAACCGACAATCATCGCTGGCAGCTATCAAAATAATGACAACAGCGTCATGGCAGCGTCAAATAACTTTCCTTAACCTCAAAATTATCTCATAAAAGATAGATAAGCTACACGAACTAAGCAAGTAAGTTTCTTAATTTACTTTGCAAAAATTGTGAATATAAAACTTTAGAATCTTTGACGCAAATGATTAATAACATTTTATATAATGATAACCGTATTTTATTTTCATTTTTAAACTTACATCATTTTATGGGGATAAGCATAGAGAATAGACACTCTTTTTTCCTAAGTTTCAGACGACTTTCATCTATTTCGGGCTACATATTACGCAAATCTGTTTTACAATAGTGGACATTTTTCCATTTCTACGCATTAACCTATGATATATGATAATATTGCTCCTGCTTTGGTAACAACCAAGACAAAAAGTGTGGCGTTGAACTCCGATACTCGACACGAAGTGTCTCAAAAATGCTGAAAGTGGAAAATGGAGTGTCTGAACATCAGAAACAGGTCCATATAGAATACAGGGGGAATTAAAAAAAATATATAAATTTTACGTTGACAATGTCTAAATGAAACTATGAGTAAAAGTGTGGAACGGAGTCAAAAAATATATTATTTATTATTATAATAAAAAGTCCAATTCACATAAAACGCTTAGATATATTTATTCTTAGGTACCTATACAATATTTCCAACTTTGAAAATCATTTGGAAGTCCAGCTTCAGATTAATAATTAATAAAGGTCCTATAATAACAGGCCCCACATTCGTTTGTAGAGGACGCGGGTTCGATACCCAGAGGAGACAACTTTGCTCAATAACAACCCCAACAAATTATTCAAATCATTTGCGGGTCGATCTTGTTAGTCTTGCTTGCTAGTGGAAGTTAGATGCTATATAGCGTTATATTTCTTTTGATAAAAATGAATTTTAAAAATATTTCACTATTCTTTCTAGTAGAAATTTTATAATAGTACAATATTTTTAAGAATATAATATTAGTTTTAGTTTATCATTTAGAAATGAATTTAAGAGTAAATATATATATCAAAAATAAATCACTTAAACTATTGAAAAATAGGCTATAAAAAGAGATGCATATTTAGATTAAGAGACAGAATATTTACTTTAATTTTCCGTCTCTGGTGGCGCGGCGTTGAGTTCCGCCAATCAACAAGCAATGACTTGAAAATTCATAGATAAATTAGAGACGTAGTATCTTAACATTAGGTTCCCTCTGCCTACCATGCAGAAAAAATGTGAAGCTGCTTTTGCAGTTGTCATTTTATATAGTACACTTTGGTTCTAACACGCATAATTCCATTAAAAGCTAATAAATAACATTTGTAGTATCACTGTTTGGATTAACTATAAAATTTTGCACTATTATGTTTTATTTTCATATATACGTATGTATTAATTCAAGTGGTAATCGAACCAACAAACATAGCGTCTACAAATAACCACTACGCCTCTATAGAATCTATAATTTATAAAAATATAAATTTTAAGTTTAAATAATAAATTTTGTGGTAATTCCACGTATTCCAATAGTTGCTAGAACAGGTTGGTCCTCGGGGAAATATATGCGATTATCGAAATCACGGTCGCCTCAAGCAAATATTTGGGAGGCTTCATGTTTATTAATATTTGTGTTTACTTCAATAGTTTTGGTAAGCATAAGCTAAAATGTAAACATGTTCTTTAAATATTATAGTATACGTATCAATGGTTTAGAGGCCTACTCTTTTTAATTTTTTTTCGTTGACCTAGTATGGTGTTGAGTTCCGCCACTCAATAAACAATATCGCGAAAATTAAGCTTTGCATGAGGAACGGAGTGTTTTAACACTACGTGTTTGTTAAGTTTTATAAGTAACTGATATCAGTTATTTCAGATACCAGTTATTTGAACTTTAAATAATAAATCATATCGCCTAAAATTATTATTGTTATGCTAATATTACTGAGAAATTTCTACAATTTTTAAAGTGATATCACACTAGATTCTATACTCTGTTTCCTCGGTCAGACCATATTGCTATTTGATGTATTACCCCTATAAAATACCCTTTTCTCATTATAACAGTGCATAAAGACAACAGACAGCTGACAAGTATAGCTTAATTAGAAACGCTAAGCTCAAAGGAACTAGACTCGTTACTTTGAATGACGTTTGAGTATGTGGCGGGGGTTCCCTCCTTTTGTTTTGTTTTAATGTATTTTTTTGATATTGTTTATTTTGTTTTACAATGTTGTGTAATGAGAGTGTAGTATAAAATCACTTTGTGAAAAAAGGCTTCACGCTGTATCCCTCTTTCTTCATCATCGTTCTCCACTATCTGCCTGACTTTTAATTAAGATGTTGCGTATTATTGAGTACTCAGCAACTTCTTATCAAAGTGAGGAAATGAAAATAAGCCAGTCCCCCAAACGAGAATGGAACCGACAAATGTCGCGATTATAGACTGACACTATGATGGCATGTAAAACAAACTAAACTACAATATACCGAAGATTAGGCGACATGCGTGAGGGGAACGGAGTATCTCAACATTAGGTTCTCTCTACTCACCCCACTATAACAGGGATACAGCATAAAGCTAAAAAAATATTCCACGATAGCGACGTCTCTATACAAAACCTGAAAACAAGAGCAGAAAAAATATGAAAAGTACGACAGTATAAGGTAGAAGAACTAAAAAGTGAGTGAGACAGTTCGCACGATACGCGCCGGGTCTCGTAATACGTGTCATTATCGTCTCAGGCGCGAGGCAATTCCGCTTGAATCCTCTATAGAGCTTAGTTATGGTGCAAGTAACAAACTTTTTACATATATTTTATATTTTTGTAAAACTGTGTTTATCAACTATTTAATATATATATATATAGTTGTTCTTAATTCAATATGAACGCCCCAGCAAAATGGTGGATTACAAATTTTTGCACAACCCATCTTATATGGGTATAAAATGAAAGAGATTGATTTGTGAAATACAGTACACCATTAAAAATCTAGAAAGTTTGTTTTTAAAAAGTTTTTCAAAATTTATATTTTTATCTAGAGTATTATTCTATACTGAGGAAAGCAGAATATACTTAGAAAACCAATAAAAAATTGGTCGTAGTGGAAATGTAAAATGTCAATTCGCTTTGACAACTATACCTACAAGTACATCATTATATGTACTAATTTGTTAAATTTTTTCCCTGCATGCTTTTACCCGCATAAGTAGTAGGTGAATAGAGCCCAGAATTTGAGATATGTCGTATGTTAAGTGGCACAGGCACACGCACATCCAATATGTCTTCCAAAACGAGATGTAAAAATAATGTTAATCGAATCATTCCTCCATATTGGAAAATTGAACTCACAACTGTCGAGCTTACAGCTGAGATGCTATTCCACTGTCCACGATGGACCCTTTAGTATAGTAATAGTGTTTATCAAGGATATAGAGCATTATTAATAAGAAACGCTTTCCTCTTATGTTTGAGTTCATAACTAAAACAAAAGACATCAGTCATAGATTCTAGCAAATCCCTTGTCTGTCAAATCTGCACGATATGCCAACTGTACGCATTGCGGTGACCACGTTTTATGGAAAAATAGGATATAATAGGATTATAAAACAGTGTAAAAATATAATGCTTTATGATTTATATATATAAGTTTTTCGTCACTGAGTGGCTGAAAATGACATTACGCGGCGTAGAACACAGAATTTTGACTTATAGTTTCTTTAGGAATGTAGTAGAGCACTAAAAGAGTATTTCCTGAAATTGAATTTTAAATTTAATTTGAATTTTACTAATGGGTGGATTTAAAAGGATTTTAAGTCTGGGAAGGTCATAACATAAGGTGTAGTGCGATGGTTATGGATTCTATTTAGTTTCCTTAAAATTCGTACAATCTGATTAAATATAAAACATTGTATATTCATTGTATACTCTTGCCCAAATATTTTAAAATTCCCATCCATATACTCTCCATGCTTGAATTTTTAATTAGCATCTATTGCGCAATATTTTTTTAATATTTGTATAAAAATAATAAAGCGGATCACAGAATACACTTAATTAATAAGTTTCACGTGTATAGTTTAAGAAAACCCTTCTACTGAACATGTTTCAGTCCGAGTGAGTGAGGGGACTCGAGCAGACTATGTGGGACTCATGGACTGCCAGATGTAAACCTGGGTTGCGGGAGGTTTGCTACCTCCCGGCACGTAGCGGAGCTTGAGAGTTGTGGGTATAGCACTAATAATAAGGATAATGTGCAGTCTCAATAGTTTCAGAATGAAGTGGTTGTGACTTCAGGACGAACAGGCAGACATACAAACGTAAATAAAGACACACATAACTCGAATTTATTAGCATTCCGATTTTACTATTCGGCGAAGGGCCGAAACTTGAATCCGAAATCAATGTAATTAAATAATTTATTACCACTGCACTATGGAGCATAGAGCACGGAATAGAGGCCATTAATTAATTAAACAAAATTCTCGTCATATGGACGAGGAAAGTCCTCAAAGTATCCCAGTAACGGTGTCCTTAATGAGAACTCATTTTAAATTAATTTCAGTCGTTAATTTGTAGGTTGCATGTTCCAATTTTTTGTTAAATTACACTTTTTCAAGCGACCATTTATATTTAATTAAAGTACGTAAACCGTGAGAAGTTAATTAGTAGTAGTTACGGTAGTTTTTGAAGTTTCTATTGTAACTTTAGTAAGGTTAGGTGTAACCTATATGTTGTATGGGATTATGATCCTTATTTTATATCTGTTTATCTATATGTCTGTTAACATCCTGTTTTTAAGAACGCATTATAGTACCAAACTGATATTAATATGAAACACAGAGGTTTTAAGTCGACGCAATCAAAAAATTTGGCGGTTTCTACTCCGTTATTGCCACAGCTTCATAAAGAAGCTCGCAACGTAATTTAAATCTTTATAATATACACCATTGACTTAGAATCATACAATACAGTCAAAAGTGTGAACTTATCGCACTAAAAAGAGAAAAAAAAATAGAAAAATCGAAAATTGGTGAAAAATTTAAACTGCTAAGTATTAAGAATTCTTCTAATTCTTTGAAAATATGGGAAATATGACAGTTAGACATCTCTGTTAGACAATTCTCGCCACCACACTCGATCCTCAGCTTTTCAGGGACTTGAACCCATAATCTAAATTTATATAAAGTCTCAACTGCGCCACAACGGCGTTTATATGAAATAAAACTGTTGTTTCCCACCGTAACATATCAGATTGAAAGAAAAACAAGAAACTAGTGTGTTTTCGTCAACTTAGCAAAGTGTATAAAGAGATAGAGAAGTAGATAAATATGCTGTTTACTAAGTAAATGTTGCCGGCGACAGCCAGTCATTATAGAAATTACACACTTTTATTATACTCGTATATAGTGAGTATTTCGTACGAATTTGCCTTAGTTTATTTCGTAAAGTCACTTTTGTATTACAATGATAACATCGTGGTAATATGGAAGTACTCGTATGTGTCATTCGGTTAGCTAAAGTTTGATAGTATGCGCACTAAGCAGGCAAAAGGCATATAACAGGGTATGGAGATGGAAGCTGGTAACCTAGCGTTGAGACACTGTTCCCATTAAGACACTTCCGTTCGACATTTTCTATTGGATTCTGAAGGCATTGCGTGTTGAGGGGCGAAACTAAAACGCCGTGCTTCATCTACCAGAGTAGAGAAATAAAGAAGAAATAATTTCTTTTAAACATAACATTAATATTTACTGCCCACTTCACACAAATAGTTTCGTGCGAACTGGCACATCCAAAACAAGAAGTCATCTTTCACTCTAAAATTTATATTTATATAATAAATAAGCAGGCCTTTACGATTTCACAATTGCAATAGTGACGTTAGATTTTACGGTAGAATAGAATTTTAAATGTTTATACAACGTGCTTAAATATTTGTATTGGTTACGGTGGCTGAGTTAGAACATAAGTTAACATAGAATTTTTACGCTTTCGCAATGTTATATGTATATTATGTTTTATTATCGATGGTTTTTTTAAAGTTTCGTGCCCGAATCCAGCACAGAGCAGGACAGGCAAAAGTAACTTAGTGTTATTACACTCCGTTCCCATTAAAGAATTTCTTTTCCCAACTTTCCGCGATCCCAGGATTTAGGATCCTGGGATCTTGTGAGAGGTTATGTGCACGCTTTTCTCCATCTTCACCACTATTCTTTCCCGTGGATCAAGCAACCTTAAAATACGCGGGATTGGAAGCCCTACTGCACAGCAAAATGCGAAAACCATTTAAAATTATTTATTCTCAACCATTACCCTCATTTTACTGAGACAAAAAAAGATACATCCGCTTTTAAATAATGGTTTTAAATCCCTCCCATATTTGTATCACACTAGATTGAATCACACATAATTATGACAAAGCGTTAAAGTGAAAAATAACCGGCGTACAATTTTTCACGCCTTACAAATCCCTTTGTTTGCGGGAAAAAAATATATAATAATAAACGAGAGTGTTCCAGGACAATATGTCAAAATTACGTAAAAGATTACAATTGTTAGGGACCCTTATCAATGGGTTTTATTTATGGAATTTATTTTAGATTTTGTTTTGTTTAATATAAGAGAATCGGTTTTGAATAGAAAATGTATTTATAGAGTGTTTTTGTATGTATTGAAATAGCTTACTCATTATATTTTGACACAATTAGAAAATGTTTGATCGTACAAGGGGCGTGGGGGTTTGGTTCCCGTTCAGAGAGAAAATTTAAATAAATTTTATCAAGGCGCAGAAACAAAAATAATTTATTCCCCTGAGTGGGAATCGAACATTGTGTTAGTAGTGTAGTAGTGTTCACTAGCGGAACTTAACGCCGCGCTTCATCAACCAAAGCGGTAATGATAACACAACTCTTAACTCACACTATGTAAATTATACAAATCAGTATTTTAGTACATGTTTAGATATTTGATCGGTATTTACGTACTAACGGTTAACTATTATAAATTTGTAATGAGTTTGTTTGTTAATTGAATATGTAATTAGCATACAGGAATCTAATGTTGTTTGATTTTCAATATATTATTTAGTGGGACAAATTTCATTTATGTATTTGTATAATTTAAATTGGTTAGTAATATACTGGTTTGTAATATTGCTGTTATCACTGGAGCGTAATACATTATTTGATCAGGTCACATTGTTTTTCGCACTTTCATGCTTTACCCTGTATATAGCAAGATAGGGAAAGAAAACATTGGGCTAAGACACTCCGTTCTCCGTTTTTGACACATTGCGTGTAGAGTGCTGGAATCATTGCTGCTTTTTATCTTGTTAAAAGAGCGAGGTAATAAAAATGTTCATTCCTCGACTGGGAATCGAACTCAGAACTGCTACGTTTACAGTCAGGCTCTGTGCCACTGCTCCCCAACGGTATGAGGATTTTCTTTAGGATTAACTTTTAAATAAGAAAGAATATGTAAACTCGAAAACTTGTTGACTGTGGGTTATTATCTTAAGCTGTTAGTGTTGTATGGGACATTTTTTTTTATTTTTAAACATCCTCCTCAAACGCGACGTTTGAAATGTTTGCCCAATATTTGTGTTTTGTAAACGAGCTTAGACTTATGGGAATACTTGTGAACTTTCTAATATTTTTAAGCTCATGTTTTGAATTACAAAACACTAAGCGTGCAGTCTATAAAATGAGGATAATTTTAATGTTCCTAATTCCAAAAATATTTTTTCTCCTATATAAAAAGCTAAAGAAAGTATAGTAAAATTGAATTATAAAAAAATCAATTTGTCCCATTTGGTAGGTAGAGACTACCTGGTGACTGGTAAAATTTAAAACCACATGAGTTGCTAATATGAAAATGCAATTGATCCTTCAAGCGGGGATAGAGTCCACGCTCTGTTATTAATTTTAAATACTCTAAGAAGTATGCCAAAATAGACTACGAAAATAAAAATATCAGTTGCAAAAATGTCTTCACGAACAAGCCAAGTGTATCAACAACTTTATGATAATACCTTTTTTTATGAGCAAGAAAACTCTGAATTTGTTCGGCGATTAAGCAAAAAGATTTGTGGTGGAAGTTCCTCGGGTATGTCTCTCGGAACCTGACGGAAATTAATGTTACTAAGGATTCGGGTGATTAATGTTAAATCACGCGAGGACTTTTTTTCATACTTTTCTTGTTTATTTATCGCTGATTGGGATATATTTCGGATGCAACTATTGAGTCGGTAATTGATTCTTTTTAAGTGATTTGTAATTGTTTTTGTACTCGTATGCATTACAGTTTAGTTAAGGTATGTGAAGGTTAATGCGATGATAACAGTCATGGACTCACTTGAGAAAGGTTTTTATTTATTAAAAAGGCAATGCGCGGCGTTGAGTTCAATACGCAATGTCTCGGAAATTAAACAGTGCGTGGGAAACTGATTCTATTTTAACACTAGCTACCTTCTTCGTACGATATACGAGATACACGATGTATTAAAATTAAGAAAAAAAAATTTTTCTAAGACATAAGTATGTTACTAAAATATAATAGGCAAATCTAAAGTTATTTAAAAAGCTTGCTTGGTTATATACTTGATAATGATACACTACTCTACTTACTTATTACGTATTAACCAATATTCTTACAAATTAGATTCGAATGTGTAATCTTCAAAATACATTTACAACGCTGAGCCAACACGCCAGATATCAATATAAGGCAAACTAATGAATTCACAATTCAGAACAATCGACCAAACTTGGTGGCAACTCCTCGAAGAATACAGCAATTTAAAAGGATATATATTTTCAAACGTTTTCGAGATATGCGCCGTTTATCGGACCACAATTTATTGTCTTCGCCTTGAGCAAGAATCTACTCGTTTAAAGAAACATTCAAGAGAAAACCGTATATTTTACTCTGGTTTCGGTTAATTTTAACAAGCCGGGTATAAAACAATTCGGGCTTACCTTTGTAAGTTATTAGTATGCTTTCATAAGAAATGAAGCTTCTACAAGATATAATTGTTTTGAAGGAAAATGAGTTTTACGTGCCAATTAATCTTGTGAATAAATGAAAATTTAATGACAAAATATTTTTTGCTACTTATGTTTTGATTGTTAAATAAGTTTATGTTTAAGATAAAGGGAAGTAACGTAGTGATACGACACTCCGTTCCTCATTTTCCGCCTAATTTTCTAGATACCAGTAGGTACGAGGAAATGAAAATAAATGCAATACAATCGTTCCTTCGAGTGGACTTTAACTCACAATCGTCGCGTTTAGAGTCAGACGCTGTGCCACTGCGCCATGTAGGTATCATAATGATGTCTTAACAGAAAAAGAGAACAAAGTGACCAGTCACTACGCAAGCAAATTACAAAAAAAAATGTAATATAATATAACATATAAATAAGTAAAGTCACGTACCGTCTACAGTTCAGCGGCAGCTTAACTCAAATATTGTCATAACTCCGGGATTTGTTTAATTTGACACGGCGACGCTACGTCTGTTCGCCATAGAGTAGGTGGGAGATGTGATACATGAATCATTATATTATGTAAAATTATATTTTTATAAAAAATAAATAATATTTTTTTTGTATGAGCTTCAGCTATCAATCACACAAATAGCAGGGTAGGCAGAGGGAACCTGGGAACCTGGTGTTAAGAGATTCTTTAAAAACGATGATTTATCTCGGAAATGAAGGATTTTATCGTTTCACTTATCTTATTTCTCAAATTTCGTTGCTGAGTTACGCTCAGTACGCAATGTTATTTAGATATAAAAAAGAAAATTTTAGGAGGTTCTTTTCATTTGTTTCTTCGTGATACAGTAAATATATTACATGATCGAAAAGTATTACTACATTTATTATTGATGTACCATTTCAATACCATAGTACTATCATTACATTTTTCTAGTAAAATAACTCATAAATGCCTTATCTAGTATATAATAATGCAACGAACAAACAAACATTCATTCTTAATTAAGAGTGTAAATATACAGTTAATCTTTGGCCCGCTGCAGTTTCAGATAAGCTGGCCAAATAGAGAATGTTGGTTACATTTTATGAGTTTATTACGGGTAAACGACCTACTTTATTTGGTCGGATTGGATTTTTGAAATGCATTAGTTTTGTACATTTTCCTTTTTATCTTTATAGAATACGAGATTTAAATTAAAATACGGCGTTGAGTTCTGTCACGGTAGACGCAATACCGTGAATTCGGGCAATAAGTGGAGAAAAGAGTTTTAACATTATTTAGGTAAAAGGATGAGGCTGCTTGTTGCAAGTTTTTACTTAATTTGCCGGGTTAGTATATGTGTTAGTGTATGTGAAATCTTGCAAACTCAATTTGACCTACTTATCAGGGTCCAATTGAGCTGAAATTTGAATTAAGACTTCAGTTCTGATGACGATAAAATTAAATATAATCAATATTGTTGTTAATCCAAAATGGCTGCCGCAATAAAGTGGTGGATATCAAATTCTTGCACAAATATATCAAACTAGCGGACGCGCGCAGCTTCGCTTGCGTTTTTAAGGGTGAATTCTAATAACCCATGAAACATGTGTTCAATGAAATATTTTTAAGAGTCTAAATTTCAAATTTTATAAAAATCGGTGGCGATTTAAAGATTTTTCCATACAAACTTTCAACCCCTTATTTGCACCCTTAGGGGGTGAATTCTAGAAAACCATGAAACATATGTTCAATTAAATATTTTTAAGAGTCTACATATCAAATTTTATAAAAATCGGTGGCGATTTAAGAATTTTCCATACAAACTTTCAACCCCTTATTTGCACCCTTTGGGGATGAATTCTAGAAAACCATGAAACATGTGTTTAATTATATACGTTTAAGAGTCTGAAATTCAAATTTTATAAAAATTGGTGACGATTTAAAAAAAACCTATACAAACTTTCAACCCCTTATTTGCAATCTTATGGGGAGAATTCTAGAAAACTATGAAACACGTATTCAATTAAATAGTTTTAAAAATCTAAATTTCAAATTTTATAAAAATCGGTGCCGATTTAAATTTTTTTCCATACAAACTTTGAACCACTATTCCACCCCTTTAGGGTTAAAATTTTTCAAAATCCCTTCTTAGTGGATGTCCAGATTACGAAAGTAAACTTTTGTCCAAATTTAACGTTTCTACCATCAGCGGTTACGGCTGTGCGTGCGTCTTACCTCAGTCAGTGAGGACAAGTCCTTTTATATATATAGATGAAAGGGGCTGATAACATAGTTTGATTAAAGCCACCGTGGCGCAAGGGCACAAGTTCGTCACTGTAAACGCAACGTTTGTGATTAAGATTTACATTCAGGGAAATGACCTACAAATATTATTTATAAATTCACGTTCAAACCTATATCATAAGTATATGTAATAACGTAAAGTAAACTTTATCACTCAACCAACCAACAAGAGAGTGCCAGCACTAAATAAAACGCAAATGCTTGATACAGAAGATAAACAGAGAGACAAATCACACATCACATTTTTCTCTATCGACAGTAAACATTTGAACGGTACGCTCGTTTACAAATAACGTGGTCTTGTTAAAATAAGTTTGTAGACGAGCGTTTTTTAGACGCTCTAGATATTTCTTTGGTAGTATGTAATAGAACTTGATTTTGTGTTGAATTATTAAAAAACCTTTTCCCGGTAAAAGAGTTATCTAAATATACTGGAAAATAAAAAAAACAATGTGAAATTATATGATAATAATAAAACAAATTACATTGTAAGATTTATTTTCACAGTGTATTATTGATTAGTTAATACTTTGTGGTACATTTTATTTAATAATACATTTTTATTTTATATATAATGTGTCTTTGGACTAGTAGAACATAAAATCGGTGTTAAGTTCCGTCAACTAAATATACGTCTAACTAAATATATTTTTTCGAAAAAAGGAGGAAATTGTAAATTTCTTGTTCAAATATATGTTTGTTGGATAACTTAACAAAATTAGATAAGTGATACAATAAATATGAAAAACTTAAAAAAAAACGCTCGTCTAACATTTGTCATATTCGTTAGCCCAGCACCTTGGCTCTAATGTGAATTCCAGCTCACTTTATCACTTCCTTGTAGCCGTTAGTAAACTCTTACATTGTGAAATGTGCTTATGAAGCTTCGCCAGATTTAATGGAGATTTCCACAAATAATGGCTCTTTCTTTTGAATGTAAAGAAACAAGACATATGTCTATGGTGTTATCGTGACGCATCTATACTATTATTATAAATCTGAACAGTTGGTTTGGCTGAACATGCTAATCTCAAGAAGTTGAAAACATATTTCTGTGCTTACTCTCAAGAAAGACTATATGAGTTGTAATTACATCAGAGTAATCTTTTCAATATTAAGTACCTTTGGCATATAAAATGCAATAAAACGCAACTCTTACTTACATTTGAGCCGCAGGTTTAAACATTAAATAAAATATATGTTTTCTATGTATCAATGATCGAGGCTGTCATGGCGCCGTTTAGTAGCAGATTGTGATTAGACGGTTTTGAGTTTCAATATCCACTTAGAGGTATGATTATATTTCAATTATTTTCATTTTCTTACTAATTAGACAATACGCGGCGTTGAGCTCCAAAAGTGTAGACCACAAGATCAATAGGGCAGTAGTAAATAAAATATACATACCTAAACAATTGTACGTTTTGGAAGGAAGATAATTATACAACTTTACGAGAATAAAACATTCGCCGAAGTTAATGGTACAAGTTTGTATACACTTCTTGTTTTACGATTTTATTCTAAATTAAGTGCTGTTTGGAGACATATTAACTGGTTTTATGATGGAAGACTCTTTCAATTGTTATGTGTAATTTGTTCAATTAAATTGTAATTAAATCAGACTCAACGTGCATTATCTTGGTAGAAAGTAGAGAAAGAAATATCTCAATACTAGGTCCTGTCTACCTTGCTTGCAATGCCGAAGTGAAACTCTTTAATTGGATTGATCGCGTGTATTTAGTGTTTTAATTTTTTGGAAACCCGATGTTACGAAGACTTTGCGATAGTCTGTGGTCACTCGCGGTGGTAGACTGAGGTGGCATTCGTCTGTTAGTTAACATAATTATCATATCAAACGACCGCCAACATTTTTTTTAGCTTCTCGCTTTATCTTTCGGATAGCCGCAGAGAACGGGAAGGCAAACGATATAATAACTTCCCCGTATACGGACGACAGAGCAATAATTTAAATATATTTTAATATTAAATATTTAATAATATAATTTTAATTTTTTTATTTAATAATATTATTTTAATATAATTTTAATATTAAATATATTTGTTATAGAGATTTTTCTTATATAAATTTGTGTTAATAAATACATATATTTGAATGGATATTTTCATTTCCTTGATTTGATAACAGGACAAAGAGCAAATAGGGTGGTGCTTGGGGAACAAAGTGTCTGGTTACTAAGTCTACCCTGCTATATGCGGGATACAGCGTGAAGCGAAATAAAGAAATCAATGAACAAAATGCTCTTGCGAAGTTGAATGAAAATCCTGCTTTTCCTTCTTCTTAAAACACTCGATCTTACCAAGTTTGTCGCTACGGCGAAGTTTTTACGTACTTCCTTGACTTATGTACATTCTTAATAGTATAATTTTAGAATCAGAAATACCTACGAAAGGTCTATAACTAAATTCGA
This sequence comes from Heliconius melpomene melpomene, assembly GCA_000313835.2. Classification (NCBI taxonomy): domain Eukaryota; kingdom Metazoa; phylum Arthropoda; class Insecta; order Lepidoptera; family Nymphalidae; genus Heliconius; species Heliconius melpomene. The sequence continues at coordinate 551,266 of HE671617.1, read as the reverse complement.
GATACTCCGCGTTTAGTGGCGTAACTCCACGCCGCGAATCCACTCCACAACTACCGCGTTTACCGTCTATTATATCTTAAAAAATATATAATATATAAATGGAGCTTCTTATATTTATGCTTCTAATTTCCCTATTTACTCGCGAAAGGCGAAGGGTTTAATATAAATCAAAACACGAAAGGGCAGTACTTGACGGTTTGAATGAGGTACTTTACTTGCAAATATTATTGTGAATAAATAATATTGTATAATGTAAATACCTACCGGCTGTAGTAGCGCGGTTGAAAGTAAATTGGATATAATCGATGTGGATTCGACTCCCAATTATGGGAGGGAGTGTATGAAAATATCCAAAGCATTTTTTTTTATTTTCATAGCTTTGACTTTTCTTCTTCAGTGGTCAAGTTGAAATTGTTAAGAATTATGTATATAGTGCATATAGTATATATATAACCCAAGACATATTCTAAGAAAATTTCTGGCTGCAGGTACAGACAGGGTTATAATGACTCGATTAAATGTAGTCTTCTCTGACAAAGGGAATATGTAACACAAGAATATTTTATCAATTCGTATCAGTTATAGCCAAACTCAACAAAAACTCTTGAGCTTTACATACTAATATATTTTTTATTATCTGTATTCCACACATAATAGGGTAGGAGGAGGAGCCGTTATGTGTTGAGTGGCGGAACTCGACGCAGAGCGCGGAAAATTAAAATATTAAATATTTCATTTAATCAAAGTCGAATCGAACCCACAACCTATCGTTACAGTCGCAGGCTAGTGTCCCTTCGCCACAACTAGCGAATCGTACGTATAAGTTAATAAACTTTAATTTTGATATTTATATTTTTATACACAGTACTAAAAAATTTATATCAAATTTTTCGATCAAACGTTGCATAAATCGCATATATATAAAAGCAGATAGACTTTGATTTGCATTCAAACATAGTAAATTGGCTTCGTACCAAGCTATGAATAGAAAAATTGTGTTACGCTAAAATAGGGAATATGGTATATTCTATGAAAGTTTCAACGTTTTGCAAATATTTGATTGTCATAGAATTGTGCTAGTAATGAATTATGATACGTTTTTAAATGCGCACGTATTACTGAAGAATGAATGAAAGATTATTATGTGATCTCTTCGTAGGATACACGGTCTGTCAGTTTAACTAATAGAAACCGCACTGACGAGATACACAGAATGGCAGGTGTCACTGAGAGAATGAAAAAGAACGGGAACAGGTGAAGAGGCAGGGAGAGATCTCGAAATCTCCAATGAAGGAATGTCACGTAACAGATGAGAACCTCTCGAAGTATATGAAGATAATGAAGGTGCACAGTGCACGAAGCGAATACGGTGTGCAGATTCCGTAGCGCTTGGCGCTTCGTAGTTCCAGACCAAAATGGATAAAACAGACAGCATAAATGACTAAAATCGTGTCATTGCAAAAATCAAAACGCTTTCCAACTACACCCTTATAGAATCAAAGTAAAAGTTAAGCAAGTAAAAGAGAAAATTTATGCAAAGTAAAATATAATAGAAAAAAAATAAGAAAGTATCTCGTTTAATCGCATTTTGTCGAACAGTCGCATTCTAAAGTTACTTTGTTTACTTCACTAGCAAATGATACTAGTTAGTGTTCTTCGAAGCGTTTGTTTTTACCTACCGTTTAATGAAGTCAAAGAGCATTGAGAACGAACGCCTCGTTATAAAAGAAGGTATTTTTTTGCCATTTATTTTTTATTATTTCTTCGTGTTTTAAAAGCTACTTGCTTGTATACTTTGTTAGGAAGTTCTTTTTGCTGAAATACCTGCGTATTCCTTGTTTCTTTGCTTTTGTTTATATATAGGTACCTATATATACACGAGTATATTTTATCGTATTGTTTTGAATAGCTTATATAAGGCCTTACGTAAATCATATTTTTACATATTATCTTTATTTTGATAGTGAGTAGATACTTAGCGATAACGATACTTGGACTTTTCATTTTATACCTAAAAGAGAAACCCGAAATATTCTTGTATTGCGAACGATTTCTAGATATTTGGTGTTAAGTAATGGGACTCAATACTGTACCTTGTCTTCTACAGAGCAGAGTAATCTAAATAATAAGTAACACTGAGTTATAATCGAACCCACAACTATAGAGTTAAGGGTCAGACGCCATCTCACTACACGATGGTCTCAAGAGCAATACTATTATAGTATCATATTCTAATTCCCACATCGGAATTTGCAACATGACGAGAATCTCTCTTAATATATGCACATATATACAGAATGTCCATACATTGCTTCATCGAGTGTTGTCTGTCCCTCCATTGAAATTTCATCACAGGTATCTATTAGACTAAGTGATACTTAATATTGGTTGACTTTGTACATTTTGAACAACCTATATAGCACGTTAATGCAAATTGATTCAGATGAATTTGTAGAGGAAATAAATAGTTATTTCTATGAAAGCCACTTCGGTACCTATAACGTCACATATCAACGGCATTGTATAATAATAACACCAGATAAATGTTAAGTCCTTTTTCCCTTTTACGTCACTAAATTCCGGCGGAAAGTGAAGAACGGAGTGATATGACAATAGGTTTTCTCTGCCTACCCTCCCTACATGCGTATTACAGCGTGAAGCTGATAATTGTACTAACGGCGTTAAACCATGTAAAAATTGAAAAGGCAACCACCGAAAATGTTAAGGCAGAATATAAAAGCTTAGTGCTTAACTAAAGCTCGGCCGGTGCTGGTAATTTCGCGTTGCTATTTAAACCGAATTTGGTTACAATCAAATTGACCCAAAATAGCTTATTTAACGGTTTTCAGCCCATTTTCACGCCAGTGGCTTGAATATTAACTAAACCAAGCGTATTAATAGTACAAAGGGACATTGCTACATGTGCTTACGAGTATACTAGTTTATGGCTGCGGCTCCTGTCGTGCACATTTCAGAAGGTGTTGCACTTGTAATGTTGTTGAATTTGAAGTAACGTAAATAACTATAGAACTGCTGAAAAACATAGAATTATTTATGCCTATTTCTCAGAAAGCGGGATTTTTGTAAAGGTTATAAATTTCAAATTAAAGTAAATATTTAATTAACTTTCAAGGCATCTATATATTTTATATGTTATTTAGTTTCTAAATTAAAGCTTATTTGAATATCATTTTTTATATCCACAAATCACATTTAATACTTCTATTTAAAATATATATGAAGTATAATGCGACGTTCTGTTACGCTATCGTATAATATGTAATGACTCTAAATAAAAAATGGAAAATATAGATACGTACGATTACATTTATTCTAACCATGCCTGAAAACAACAAAAAATTAACATTAATAGTGACTATAATTAAGCAATGCATTATTAAAATGTAGTTAAAGTACATGACTATATGATGGTTGTGGGTTCTATTCCCATTAGCGAAATGTTGTCGTTATTAATACTTCGGATTTTCACTTGTCTATTTTCTCTCTCTCTCTCTTATGTTAAAAACAACATGACAATTAAATATGACATTGCGTTATGTCTCCGAAGATATTCCATTTCAACGCCATATATCAAGAATTCAATTCAATTCGATATTCCATTTTAGAGATTTCCAGATATTTACAGATTTCCATTTAGATCCATCATAAATATGTTTAATTAGAAGTATCCAGTGTTAAGTGACGTCCGCTTCCCGGCTGTAACGGGCGTGTGCCCCAATATGATTAGTGCATTTTGCATACATTGATGAATCAAACGCGCTCCAGTTGTTGTGGGAAATAAATCGTGTGTTGAGCGTTGAACGCTAATGAGAATATCCGATCATTTAATTTTAGCTAATTTTTATCCATTTTTACTTATTTCCTGTTAATGTCGACGTAGTGCGGGGTTCTATTCTTCATTCATTGCTTATTGAGTTTAGTGACCAGATACTCTGTTCTTTTCTCGTCGCATCCCCATTATCATGTTTACTGATGAATACTGTCCTACTACGCCATGATGACGTCTATATTTGTAGATTTTTATGTTATATATTGTTATTGACAAATACTTATGATATGTTTATTTTTTTTCGGGTAAGCAGCGGATAAAAGTAAAGCGTGAGTAACTTGATAAAAAAAACGCTTTTTTAAAAAGTTATTAAACATTTTATTTTTTCTTGGCCATTATACGTGTTTCTGTTACATTAAGGTGCTAGAATCTGACATCATCTATATATATAAAATCGAAAGGTCACTCACTCATCACGAAATCTCAGAAACTACATGTGCTAGGAATCTTAAATTTTGCATAGGAGTTACTTATAGGACATAGGTGCTCGCTAAGACGGGAATTTGCAATATTCGACTTCTAAAGGGTTGTTTTTGGGGTTGAAAGTTTGTATGAAACGTCGTTACTACAAATGCTAGGAGTCTCAAATTTTGCATGGACCTCACTTATTGGACGTAGGTACTCATGGAGACAGAAATTAATAATAACGTAGTTCACGCAGGCGAAGCCGCGGGCGGGCCGCTAGTACTTTATATAACCAGAGCAGTATCTAAATGAAAAATATTAGGATATTTTTTCTATAAAATCAATTTTAATAGCTTTAGTTCGATGTATTATTATTATTAATGTAATTATTTTATATTTTTGGTCAATGTTTATCTATTGACATTATTTTTACCTCCTCCTTTTTGAAGTCGGAAAGAAATTGCATCAAAATGACTGAAATATGAATGTTGAATGAATGAATTTATTTCGTGTATTAAATGAATATTAATGAGGTTTTTTATATTATCTTTTCATTTAGTTTTTGTATGAACAATATATGTATTGTTAACTGTATTTTTATATATTTTAGCCTCAACGGCCACACACGTTTGCTCTACAAATGAATGTTTATCCAAGTGCACTTTTATTTTGTGGGGATATGTGTTTTATTTAATCAATTACTCTTTTATTTTAATGGTACCGTGGCGTTGTAGGTAAATATTTAACAGTGAATGCGAGAGTTGTGGATTAAATCTCTTCTTAATCAAATATTTGAGGATATTCGTGTGGCAGGGGCAAAGATATTATGCCCTGAAATTGATTAAAAGGTGAGAACGAAGTGTGAAATTAAATAAAAAAGAATAGAGACCGTTGGGGTAAGCGCGTTCTAGAGTGGAGCCCACGCCTCGGCAAGCGTAATGTAGGACGTCCTTCAGCTAGATATGATAACGACATTCGCAAAGTGGCTGACAATGGCTGGAGGCGAAGAGCCGAAGATCGAGCTCAGTGGGGTGTCATTGGAGAGGTCTATGTCCAGAAGTGGACGACGACAGGCTGATGATGATGATGAAATCAAGAATATGATATTCAGTATGTTTATTTATAAAGATATATTAGTCTTTCTATACTTACTCCGCTACTTAAAATAAAAAAAATATCAAAAACTTAGATAGATAATTTTAGTCGTATTATCTACATAAGTTATACATTAAACTTATCTAATATATTCAAAAGTAATATAATACGAAGGTATGTTTGTAGAATATGTTCTGAAATAGCATTTTAGTTTCAGGACTTCAGGTGACCTATTTACCGAACCAAAGTAAATTATATTTAAACGGTAGCATCTGACTTACCTAGACTATTATAAAAGTTTTCTTATAATAAATGTATGTCCCAGCGACCCACGCGCGGCTTCGCCCGCTTAAACTTACTGTTATATTATAGCCAAATTATAAACTGTTACCTATGTATTATTCTGATGTATTAGCTATATAACTTGGTTAAATTTCATCTAAATCCGTTCAAAAACTACTTTTGGTTTTAAAGTAGATCAAACATCCATCCTCACAAACTTTCACATTTATAATTATTAGTAGGATATAAGTAGGATAAAGCTTAATATAAAGCGTTTGTAACTATCAAAATTAAGTTGTTTTCGGTTAATCGCTACAAATTTCGTAGTATATTTATATTTTAACGTGAACTTATTAATTTAAAAGAAAATAAGATAACTGTAGTAGTAGCTACTAATCTTCCGCCGGGGTCACGCAAGAATCCCTTACCACCCCTTGCTCCGGCCAGTGGCGATCGAGCAGAAGCACTGTGAGATTATTACTAAGTATTTACTAATAGGTATCTCAGGCTGGATGACCTACGTCCGCTAGTCCATGAATCACACTTTTTAACTTCACTTTTTCCGCATATATCAGGAGTGATAAGACTCGTTTCACCACTTTCAGCCGAATATTCGAGGCACTTGTTACGTGTTGAATGGCGGAACTTAACGCCGGGCTTTACCATGTTACCAGAGCTAGGAAATAAACAATTTGGGACAGTTAGAACATACGCAAAACATACAAACATACGCTACTTGTAAACACAACTCTTACGTTACGTCGTGTAAATTCTGTATATAAAAGCAAATATTATAATAAAACAATGTATGACTTATTATAAAAGAGTTATATTTACGTACGTTTCTTTTCTATAAAACTATCCATGCGTGAGCGTGAAATGTAATAACACCTGTTACCATAATAATGTTTAGCTTATTAAATTTCTACTCTTTGCCACTCAACAGAGGGTCGAAGCTTATTGCCGTGCTTTGGCTTATTATCTAAGAGAAGAAACGAAAATAAATAAATATTTAAAAGTAAAAATCAAAATAATTGAAATTATATAATGCTTCAAATTAAACAAATTTTACTAACGCTTCTTTAAATTCAATAGGAAAATATGTAGTTCCAATATCATTTCTGTACGAATCAAAGAAATATAATATTTTCGCAGCTTAACCGATTGTACGTCGCCGCAGTAACTCATTTATCGGGCTGGGACCGGCGACCGGCGCAATACTGTGTATCAATATTATCTTTTAGTTTAAAAAAACGACCGGTTTATTTGTTTGTCTGTCTCGTCTGTCTATTAATATAATTTATTTGTAAAATAAGTCTAAACTTATTCAATTATTTATTAGTAGTTTAGTGGAAGTGTCTGACTGTAAACGCAATGATAGTGGGTTGGATTGTCGTACGAGGGTACAGTTTTTCTATACCTTCTAACCCAATCCCTTATATCCTGAATACGTAGGCAGAGGGAACCCAGTGTTACATTCCATTTCCAAATTTCCACCCAACTATCGAAATATTGTGTGTTGAGTGGTGTAACTCAACACGAAAACAAAAACAATTATTTTTTCCGTGTGAAAATCGAACCTACAATAGTGGAGTTACAGTTTGTCATGTTATGTCACTTCGCAGCTCATTAAATAAGTAGCTAACTTTAAATTCATTCATTTTGCATATAAATATCAATAAAACTAAAAACAATTGACACTATTCCTAGTATTAGAACTTGTTACCTCAGAAATATAATAACTACTTCACTAACTTATTTTCATTTCAATCTTAGTATAGCTGACCTATTTTTCTAAATGCGTCTGCGACATTATTTATGAAACATCCACCCAAGCGATTATAATCTTAACACCAAAATATTACGGTACATTTTTCCAGAAGACCGAAACAAAGCTTATTCGCAAAGGGTTTCCATTTGATTAATCACATTTACGCAAATAATGTCCCTGAAGGAAACTACAAAGGTCGTGGATAAATTTTCTATTTCTTACAAATCGGTTGTTGGCCTTCACTTCGAGCTTCAGTTGTGGGGATTTATGGTTGTTGAGAAATAACAATTGTTTGGACATAGTCATAAATTATTTTATGAAGTTATTTTTTGGTATATATATTAATTTAACTGATAACTGATATTAGGGGTGTGTTGAGCTTGTGTCCTTGAAGATATGACAATGATATCTTATATCAAAAACAAAAAAAAATAGTTCTCAATGTGTTGTTACCAGAGCGAAGAAACGAAAATAATTAATTTCTCTAAATGAAAATTGAACCCACGACTGTCAGATGCAGCTTTTAAAGATATTTAAAAAAATCGAAATACAAAACTTTCTAAGGCCATATTTTTTATTTATGTTGATATTCTTATACGCTTCAAATGTTATAGTCCATCTCTGTAGATTTTTTTTGCGAATTTCCAATTCTCCAAATAAGAAATACTCAGAATTAAAACTTGGCAATAAAGAATGCTATTTACTAAATATGTTTAAAGTGTTATTCCGCACTAAGGAGTGGAAATATTATTTATAAATTTATATTTGTCAGTCACGGAGAAAAACAGAGAGATTCACCATTACGCTCTTGCATTTTGATTTACAGCTATATGTAAACAAAAGCGCATAGTATCTAGTGTGAACTGATTAGTTTACGAGCTAGCGTATCGTAGGCGGTGATGCTATCTTGGCACGCGATTGAGAATGTGCGGTACTGAAAGTTTAAGCTATATTATAATAATATTATGAAAACACTGAAAATTGAAGCTATGAAATTTGGGTTATAATTAGGTTTATAATCAATCGTCATTGTCGTTTTTATTTTTAAAAAGTAAGCTTAAAAGTATTTTATCTTTAAAGTATATTAATTAACTTTGGTAACCATGTCAGTTGTATGTTCATATTTTTGTTGGAACATTTAAGATAGCTATGTAATATTGGATATAACAGAGTACTTAAAAGTAAATAATAAAAAATAGAACTTGGTGACAAGACACTGTTATTTCCTACTTTTTTTGTGCGTTAAGAGGTAGAATTCTAAATATTTTTATTTCTTCGCTCTGGTAACAAGACATAACACGCCGTTGTCTTCCGCTATTGAATCCGCAATACCTCGAGAATTTGGCGGAAAGTGGAACAGGGAAGTGAGCTAGGTTTCCAGGTTCCCTCTTCCTACGCTGCTTGCGTGGCATACATAGCGAAGCAAAAAAAATAACATCCAATTAGAATTCAATCAACAACCATTATATACAATGTAATAGAGTTTTTTTCTACGTTTTCTGAACTTTCAAGCTGTATCCTCCAAGTAGCATTTGTGCTAAGATACTCCATTTCTCATTTTTCGCCCAGTTTTCGAGGCATGAGTCGAAACAAGTCCCGCCGACTTAACGCCGAGCTTTGTCTTGTTACCAGAGCATGCAATCATAAAATAAATAATTCCCCGAGTGGGAATCAAATCCACAACCGTCTTACAACTTACAATCTTACAATCCGCACTTACAATCTGACGCTTTGCCGCTGTGGCACTACCGCCTCAATTTTTTATATCTTCTATCACATAAGAAATAAAAATATTTCTCTTCTGTCCGTGTATGTTTATATATAAATATTTACTTGTAAGTGTTTTACAATCTTAATCTTATCGCAAACTAAATCGGTGCCGGTCAAACGGTGGGCGTCTTTGGAATACATTTGTTTGGGAAGCCGCTATCTGATTCGTGTGAATCTTTAGAATGTGTATAATCAAATATTTTATTTGAATTTTCTGTTGAGGTGTTATAATGTTTATTTAATTATGTTAAATATTGCCCTGCTATGAGTGAAACTTAATAAAAAACTTTAAAACTATTAACATATAAACCTAGGTCTCATTAACCTAAAAACCTATGTTCCACTAAAAACTGGCAGCAATTAAACAGAGTGCATTAGATCAATTGTAAGCAGTTTTCATTTTAAGTGAACATTACAGGAAACGATCAGCGCGAAGGTGTGTCGGGAATCACGGTAATAACATTCAATTTGGTTAAAGCGTTCGCGTTTTGTGGTGCAGTGTGTAAGCGATAGCGATTTATTTTGGTTTTTTTTTTTCTTTTTTTAGATACAATTACAAATTTCTCTGTTGTTTTATAAATGTATTATTATTACTTAGTATTTTAGTTAAAATACAATATGGATTTACTTAAAATTTTTATTGTGCAATTTATGTGGTATACGAAAATTAAGTATCCAAACGATTATTATCTAAACATTCTTTGTCGCACAAATGCTGGTAAGCATCCTTCATTTACGGAATGGTTAATCCGGCATAGTCGCTAATTTACATAATCGATATCATTGCATATTAAAAAAATATTCTAATTGTTACTATAAATAGTTTATCATTATTGGACATAATAATTTCGTTTTCCAATTTCAGCTGAATTTAGAGCCGCGCTTTTCCTCGTTACCAGTGCAAAGAAAAGAAAATATTAAATATTATTTTCCTTCGAAAAGGAATTGTATCCACAGGTTTGCAGTCGCATACTTGTGCACCAGCGCCACGACGGCTTTATGTAACATTGAATAAAACAGTAACATTTATAAAGCTCTACGCTTGTTTCTAATTTCTAAATTTCACTCTAAGGAAGTAATCTCAAACCCTTTTAACTTGTACCGCGGTGAATGACCCGCGGGAAGTAATTTCGCTCAGCAGTAATCAGGTTTATGTCGGCCTAGCTTCTGTAAGGGTTATGGCAAGTCTCACAACTGATTTAAGATTTATATATTACAGGTATAAAAATAAAGGAAAATAACATCGGGAATTTTCGATATTACTTTTCCATTTTTTCTTATACTAAATTTATTCATCATTTAGATTTAGTATGTTCTCAATATACAATAAAGCTTATTGAGTTTTAAAAAAATATTTAACCTTCAGGCTTGTAAACTCAACTTCGTTCTAAGCTATTAATTGATTTTCAGATTTCTCCTAAAGAATTAATATAAAAAGTAGAAACAAATACAATTTTTTTTTTATACTTTACAAATTGATCCACAATAGCCGCGTTTACAATCAGATGCTGTTCACCATCTTCATAATCTCTTACAACTTAGACAACTCACATCTAAATTTTACATCAACCAACAATCCTGTTAGCATATTGTCACTAAATGCTAGTTAAGCACGAGACATCCCAAAACCTGAGCCTTAAAGATTTCAAGCGTTCTCTAGACATTGTGATTTATAGCGGAATTCCTTATTTGTCACCTGCCTTTGTCCAATTGTGGAGCGATTTCTCAAACGCTATATTGGATTCGATGGGATGAATCGTCAGCAAATTGGTGTTTTAGATTAAAATTTTCTAAATTTTCCACTAGAACCGTCCTCGTGATAAATTTTATAGGCGTTTAAATTATTTGAAAGACGAAAATATATTTAAAAGAAGACAAGATAGAAATTTCTATTTCGCTTCTTCGTACACGATACGATTATGAATGTATCATTTGGCATATAAACATTTTTTAACTTTATAATTATATTTAGAGACGCTTGACTTAAACTAATGGACCCAACACTGCTTACTCTAAGCAAATGTTGACTGAATATTGAATATCTAAATATAAATAGTTCATGTCCCACAAATAAAAAAATAATATGCCTGTTAAGCCCTATGCTGCGACGACTTCCCGTGACAAATGCCATCATTTGATGAAGCAAATGAAGTCGTCGCAGCACAGTCGTGTGTTGTGAGTTTGATTCCCACTGTTTGAAATTAAATATTTGAAATTTTATTTCCCTCGCTCTGGTAACGAGACAAAGTTCCACCACCGTGTCCAAATGGGAACGCAGGATCTTAACACTAGGTTCCCCAGTTCCGTCTACCTACCGTGCTATGTGCTGTACACGATTGTTGTGGGTTTGATCCCCCCATTCGGATAGTAGATCTGTCAATACGCGATTTGCACAAAATTGCTTTGCTAACCGGAAAAAGTGGTAAAGCTACTTTTTTACTTATAACCATCTTGTACTATAAGACTACATCTTAACGACGCCACGATAACGAATAAGCACCTTCAATATAAATAATATTTTTTATATCCGACATTTGTTAGGTTCCACTCGGAATCAAATCTACCTGCCATATTGTATCTCTGTCTATCATCTGCCATCCTTGAATATAAGAACAGGACAAAAGGTGTTTATTAGGGACCAAAAGTTTACTGTATTTACATTTTGTAACAATTTTTCACACTTGCCCTTGTTTTGTCGAAAGTAATGACGTTAAGCTTTATAGTCTAAATAAATTTTATTGTATAGTTTCTGTTAAATTATGGCTGTCATTCTAGTTAATTACTTTATTTATTTTATTTTTTCTTTCTTCTCTGATTTTGATATAAATCACTCTTGTTGTTTAATTTAAGTTTGTTAAGATTTACTAAACTATTTTATGTTTTTATTTTCATCAAATTGAAGTAGATGTTATATAAGCTAATTACTAATAGTAATTTCAATTTTGGCATTGTGTGGCTCATAATAATTATAGGTAGTAATATATAACATAAGAATAAATCATAACTATAATATAAGGAAACTTAATCATCTCATTTCTATGTAAATGATGATAAAAATGAATAAATATTTATAATCTATTACAATTACTATTTAACTATATTTGGTAATAATAGAACTTTAATGATGAAAAATGAGCCGTTTTCCGGTTATAGTGAAGTTAAATATACTAATATTAAATGTTTGGCTTTTGTATTTCAACCGCGCTAGCTCTTATACTATAAATTATATCAGTAGGGTGTAAGTGACCATTTTGTAGCGTTTTTCTATATATTATTATTTTTTTGCTTTTTACTATTTGATTTGGGTATCGTAAAAGTAATTAATTATCTTTATATTATTAAGATATAGAGTTGGCTTTAAAAGATCGCATAGCATTATTTGTATAGCTGTAAGACATCTTTTTTGTTAAATAGTAAAATTACACATCTACCTACTATCCGCTAATAATTCAAGATCAGTATAACAAATAGAATATTTTGTAAGAAAGAATGTTCATCGTCTTATATTTTTTTAGTTTCATGCTTTATCATTAGCAGAGTTATTAAAGAGTAGAGTGCCATAGACACGTTTATGCTACTATTTATTTTATAATATTGTGACTTTGATATGAGTATGTACCTTACACTGATAAAATTAAATGAAAATTAAAACTGCATATTTTGCTGCTGCTGTTTCACAATTTCAAACAAGTAGGATAATATCTATGTACTACATAATATAGTACATAGATATTTTGGGACATTTTACAAAAAAATATATAATTGTATGTAGGTGTAAAAAATGAACATTTTAACGCTCAATCCTAAAATTTGTACCACACTAAAGGAGCCCGGACAGTCTATAAATTACTCTAACGCTTCTCTGTTGATTGTTGTTAGCCCGCTTTCTATAATTAACGAAAAAATCCTATCATTATTTCCTTATACCGCTATAAAGTACTAAAGAACACAGAATAAATTAAGAGAACATAGTGTTCAATCACTTATGTACTTTAAAGTCCGACTAGCGCTTGTTTTATTCTAAAACAAGTGCGAGTTAGACCGCGCACTATGGGTTCCGTACCATTATCTATTTCTATTATAATGACAGATAGGTATCACGTTTGTTATATGGAAGATTATTAAATATTTATTGGTACGAAGTTCCTTACGGCAGGCTTGGAAGGGATAGGGATTTCGCTGCGTGACCGAACTGAAAAAAATGTGATAGTAAAACCGTAAGAAAAATGCGTGGAATAAAACCGTTACATGAGACGTGCGCAGGCGCGACAGTCGCATACACAGACGAGTAGTGTATAATACCTTTCTCTTTCTCCCTCTTTCTTTTTTTAGTTGATAATTTGAATTACGATGTTTTTGTATTTTAAGTAATTTATTATATCCTAAAATACTGAATTTCCTAAATACTTTCTTGTACTTAAATAAAACCTAATCAGCAAAATTTAAGAGAAAAATCAAGAAAACCTACATAAAATTGAGCACGACTTTTTTTGCAATTTGTGCCGATTCTACATTAGCCGAAGGAACTTCGTTCCTACCTGGTGTCCCACGGCACCACACCATTTTTTTATTTGTTGTTATAGCACGAACAGAAATATATCATCCGTGCAAAAATTCATCTGTCTAACTATCTAGGCTTATGAGATACAGCCTGGAGACAGACGGATGGACAGCGGAGTCTTAATAATAGGGTCCTGTTTTAACCTTTAGTTTACGCTCGGTTTCAGCTTATAGTAGGATTTGCAACGATATCGTGGTGTTAAAACACTCCATCCTTCACTTAGTGTACTTTAAGTGAAATTACAGAATCTACTATATCGATAATTTATTCTATGGTATTTTGTAATATTTGTGTTAAGCAAATAAAACTTAAACACTACAACAAAATTATCAATTACCAATCAAAACAGATCAAATACACAAGTCACTTGATTCCAATAATAAACAATAAAATCAGCATAAACCACAGCAAATCCAAGATTTATAAATGAAAAATTTAATACTTTATAGATTTCATTACATTGTTGGAGCATTGAGACGTTAATAATGGCACTCATGGAGTCACCATCGCGAAATGAACGAAGAAAGCCTCTTACAACTTCGGTAAAATTTCCTTTCAATTGACTTATCGATTCTATTCAACCACTTTATTACTGAATACTCTCGGAGCCAGCGAAAACTGAATATCTTGTTTAAAACTTAGCTTTTATGGTTTTTAATGCTCAGCATGTATAATTTAATATCTTGTTCGTAAGTTGTTCATGTGAATATCTAATGAGATTATAAAAAATAGAAGTAACTCTGACGAAAATATAATACTAGATTCTTTTAAATATTTTGTGAAGCGTTTCAATTAATTATTAGTATATTTTTTATATCTGTATTTTGTACTGTGACACATACAGACTAGTGATAAGTCACTTTAGTTTTTTATTTTAAGTGTATCTTTTAAACTTTTAAACCAATATCTTTCTTATTTATTCAATGATAAAATCATGTCGAATGTAGCGTAAATTGGTAGAGGTAGGGGGAATCTAGGAACCTAGCGTTAAGGCAGTCCGTTATTTAGTATTAAGACAATTCCATTTTTCACTGGCCTCCGTATTCTAGAGGCATTGCGTGTTGAGTGGCGGAATTCGTCGTGTTTATGTCGTGTCACATTCTTGTGCCATTCTTATACCAGTGTACACTTATAATAACAACTCTTAGCTCAAACGTGTTGGAAAACTCTAAAAAGCCAATCTTTACATACATATAATATATTAATAAAAAGGAAAACATCGTTCGATACAAATCTCGTATAATCTGAGTGCAGGACGTTTTACGACGATGTATATACCATCCCTTTATATCCGTGCCCTGTGTGCCTTGCCCTAAGGGTAGCGACAGAAAATAAAATGGGCATACCAATTTATGAGATTTTTTTTGCCCTTATTGCTAGTGACGACGGTCTTATGTCAAATTTATCGTTCGAATTCAATTATAGCAAATAAGAGAGGTTTAAATCTCACCCCGCTTTGTTCTTTCGTCTTAGATTGTATTTTTTGTGAAATTAAATCGCGTGTTTTTTCTTGTGTGCTTAGGGTAATTGGATTTTGAGTTTAGTTAGGAAATTTTATTTAAGCTGTAATAGTATTTTTGAAAATGTATAGCACTTTTTAATCAAATTAAGAACTTTTTAGTCTTCGACAATTTTTATTTATTATTGCGTCGAAAAATATATGATTAACGTATAGAATTATTAGTTCTCAAATTGTACTTTACTCTTTTTTTTAGGTTCACGCGTATCTTTGTAAGCAGAAGGAAACTAAACTTAAGATGCTCCATTCCACATTTTCCGCTCATCTTTCAATGAAATTATGTATTGAGTAGCGGTTCTCAACGCAGCGCTTTGCTCTTTCTCTCGAGTGTGGAAATGAAAATAATTCCTTTCCTTAAGTTGGAATCGAAGGCACAAGTGTCCCTTTTATAAGCTAGACGTCACCGAATCACGACGACGTGACTTATTTTTTATGTTTACATTTTCAATTACTGTCTTTTTTAAAGATCATTTCAATGTTGAAATTTTCTTCATAAATGAATTTTTGTCTTATTCTTTTTGAACTACAATGCTTGTTCATGCATAGGCACAGACGCGAAAAAGAACTATATACTACACAGAAAACAAAGTAATGATCACATTACAGTTTTAAAATATATATATATATTGGTGTAAAAATATTTTGCTGACGCTACCTAACTCTATTCCAAAGAAAAACCGACTATTTTTACCAATAATCTCACTATGAGACAAACTTGTAGTTTATAACGCCCTTATGAATTTACTCCAAAGAAGATGTTAGGTAGATGGGACCTCAGGCGATTACTCCAAATTGAATATGTAAAAGGGATCCTAAAAAGGTCTATTAAAATTCGATGAAGCAATACATTGGTTATACTTACTTTTTATATATTTTTTTAGCTTCAGCAATCCCGCACACAACAGGGTAGACGCAGGGAACCCGGGACCTAGTGTTAAAACACTCTATTCCTATTAAGGCTCGTCCGTTCCCCACATTCTGTCGAATTTAGGAGGCATTGCGTGTTGACTAGTGGAACTTAACGCCACGCTCTGCCGTAACCAGAGGAAAAAAGATAATAAATATTTAATTCTTTTCCACAATCGCGCTTGTACCTGCATGACTGTTCTGAATATGTTATATGTTTTTATGTTTAATATATTATTAATTTATTTTATTTATTTATTTATTTATATATATGAACCTTAACCTATTACAATAAATGGCGTATAATTAACAGTAATACAATTTTGGTTAAGCTAACAATAATTGATTAGCACTACCCTCCGAACTAGTTTTACTGTATGACGGTAGGATAGTATTATTCCTCGCATGCTTGTTTTCTTACTAATGTAGTACATATAAAAAGTTTAGATGCAGCCATTTATTTGTTTCAATTTTCTTGATAATATTAAAATATAATAATAAAAACTTCTATGAAAGAATTATATAATATACGCTAAGAAAGTTATATGTAAAATAAAAATATAAAACGGAAATATATATATATGTAAAATGTAATTATGATTGTATGTGTGCGTGTGTGTGTGTGTGTGTGCATGTGTGTGTGCGTGCGTGTGTGTGAGTGTGTGTATGTGCGTGTGTGTATGCGCGTGGGTGTATGTCTGAAGTGATTAATTTTAGCGATGAGTGAGTTTAATTTTTTCCAACATTTTCGAGTATTAAGTATGATTATATTAGTTTAATAATTTTTTCTGTGTCGTTATATATTAGTGTTTTAAGATATTTGTCAACTGTTTTTTTAAATGTATAATTATTGAGGTTTTTAAGTTTTACGGATTTGGATATTTTATTATAAATATGTGGTGCCAGAGAGAGATAGAATTTCCGTGCAAAAGCTGATTTAACTGTGGGACGTTCAAACACTAGGTCTTGTCGTCTTCGTCTTTGATTATGAGTTCCCACGATTGAGTGTTTGTGTTGGTCTTTTAAAATTGCCAATAAATATGTTTGCCTTACGTTTAACATTGCTAATTCTTTATAGAGTGTGTCAGTAGGGTATCTATAATCTTTACAAAATATTACTTTAAGAATAGCACGTTGAGCCCTTTCTACTCTCAATAATAGTGTCTTATTGGCTCCACCCCAAACAATGATGCCATAACTTATTAATGAATTAAAGAGCGCAAAATAAATACTTCTCAGTAATTGAAGATCACATATGTATCGTATATTCTTAAAAATGGAAATCAATCTCTTGACTCGTCCATACAGTAAATTTATGTGATCTTTCCAGGAAAGGTGCTGGTCAATTATTATGTATGTATATATTTTATGCTTCACATTGTATTCCTTGTACGTAGGATAGACGGGAAATCTAGCAATAACCAAGTATTTTTTATTAAAGCTCTTATTAAATTTAAGTAACACAATAACTTGGCGTAGAGTAGTAAAACTTTGTTTTTAAGTATCACTCTTCTTCTCGTTCTCTTGTTCTACGTGTCAGTGATTTTAATGTTGCCGTAGCCAAATTATCGGAAGTTATACGAGACGTAGATAACGTAGACGAAGACAAGGTCATATGAGCAGCACACTATGAGGTTGGCACCACAGTTACAGATTGCTTGTTCTGGTTGTAACGGTCAACTTGGCTGGTGGTAATCTATTGAGTGACTTCCATGTTGACCATAGCAAGTGGTAAAGTTGCAAAGTTCATATATAATTCTGCTCAAATTACTTTGAAAAAAAAAACAAATATTCTTAGTTATTGTTCGAAAAAATACTTTTGACGTTTTAAATTTAAACGTAATATCTATAGAAGGGGTTAAGCAATTGTTTTGTCGAAGAAAAACAATATAAAGCGGTTAGAAGAAATTAATTTCCGTGATCGCCGAGCGGCTGCTTGTGACGCACAATTCATTACTTTGTATAGAGCCTTGACTACAGTGCACAGTGAAGGGGAGCGATTTAATTTTTTTTATTATAAGTTTCCCGCCACATACTCCTATTTTGAAATTGGGTGATTAGTGATATGAGGGTCTTAATACTAGTTTTTATCTTAACTAGGTTTTAACATTTTGACAGACATATCAATTGACTGTAAGCGACGACCATTTGACTGTAAGCGCGACGATTGTGGGTTCGATTCCTACCAACGGGAATGATTTATTTTTATATCCACACTCTGGCAACAAGGTAAAACGCGGCGTTAAATTTCACCACTTAACACGCAATGTTGCTTGAAGAATCGAATGTCTAAATACGAGGTTCCCTTTGCCTATCCCTATCAAGTGCAGCAGGATATATGTATTTAAGGTCGGAATGTTAACAATAAAGTTAAACAATTAAGAACTAACTAACTAACTAATATTTACATTAAAATAATTCTGTGTGGTCTCTATTTATCGTGCAGATAAGCTTAAAAGACGTTTCTTATCCTCAACAAGGATATGTGGATTAAAATAGCATTCCTGCTTATCACAGAATGTACCTTTAGCAAAAGGGTTTTTAAAGCATTATTTTTAGTAAATTCTTCTGTCCATTGAATGGATTTAAAATTATTTTTTTTATTTGTAATAAACCGACTGGTGGCACAGGCACAGGGTCTGACAATGAACGCAGCGGTTGTAGATTCGATTCTCATTTGGGAAAATAAATTATTTAATTTTCCTCCCTCTAGGAACAAGCGGAAACGCAGCGTTAAAGTCCGCCATTCAACATGCAAAAATTGGGCGGAAAGTGAAGAATTAAATCAAAAACATGGTATAATTGATGATCATTAAATTTCAGCTTCACCTTTTATATAGGCTAAGTAGTATTATAGACAATTTGTCACTATCTCTATACATTCAAATTCGATACAAATTTTACAAAGTTGAAGTCATTGTTTCTTTGAACGTACTAATTTTAATACTGGTTAGAATAAAAAAATATTTGTGTATAAAGTTCATTTATCGAGGTAGGCTATTAGGTGGCTAGGTACTTATATAATCCACTGTACCTGTTACCTCGGGCACTTGGTATTTCACCACGTGGTGTAAAAATTAGTAACTTATAAAATAAACAAGCAAAAATGAAAATCTAACATGTATGTATCTAACATGAAATATATATTTCAAGTCCGTTGAACATCCTAACAAGACACATAATTAAGTGTTTACACTATTTCAATGCGACCCACGTGTTTACTACACCTGAATAGGTTCCTAAAAGCAACGTTAGAAAAATGAGCTCTATGTATCAAAAATAAGATTCATTTTTCTAATACACATTTCGATTCAGATACGTCCTTTTAGAATTGATAGGAAATAAATTACATACAATTTTGCGTTGTCGTGTCGATCTTATTTCAATTGAAATAGACTCAATTTCGTATGCAGTGTTGTAGAGAGTGTCTTTTGTCCCAGAGGTGCCCGAATTATTTATCTCGACGAATATTTTGTTTGACCCTAAATAAAGGATTTTCCGCTGCTATTTAAATAGGTATGGATAGTAAATTAATTGTGCTAGACTAGTTGTTAACTCTTTTTTTGCCTGTTGTTTTATTTATCGAGATATTACTAATTTATGTAACTAACGGCTTTACGCTTTTTTACATAGTAGGGTAGACAGCGGGAACCTATCGAGATATTGAATGTTAAGTGGTGGAACTCGACGCTGGATCATTCTCTTTTTTCAATCCCTTGTGAGGATCGAACTCACAACTGTTGCGTTTGCTATCAGATGCTGCCCCCTGCCATCTCGGCTTCAGTAATAATAATAATTAACGAGAAATACATAAAATACACGTATTTTTTTCTTCTTTTTTTATCAACTGTATCCCGTACACAGGAGGATATGCAGAGAGAACCTGACAACATAATGTTTACATACTCCGTTCCCATTAGACACTTCCGTTTCCCACTTTCCATTGAATTCTTCAGACATTGCGTTGCGGAACTCAATACCGCGCTTCGCCTGATTACCAGAACAAGGAAATGAAAACATTTCATTTTCCAAAGTAGGAATCGTACCCACAAAAATAGCAGCAACCACTTGTGCCCCACGACTGCCTCAATATAATAATAATATCCATAAATTTTTAGAAACAATTACCACGGCTTCTAACACAAGAACTTCGTTATCCAATCTTATTAAGAAATTAATTCATTTATTCTGATAATTAGTATTCGACCTCCGTTCGCCGCATCTGGCCCTTATTAATGTCTACTCCGCTTTGGTAGGGTTCCGTGGAATTTACTTACTCCAGGGGGATTTAGTTTGACATGTGTTTATTTGCATTTGTTTTTAAATGAATAAATCATAATTTGCATTTATTTATTTAAATTAAAATAGGTTCACAGGCGGTCGGGGCGCTTTGCTGCTTGTGGGTTCAATCCCTATTAGGCAGGATGATTATGTTCTAATTATTTTCAATTCCCCAGTCTAGTAGGCTTATTGTGGCGTTAAGTTCCGCAACATAACAAAAAATCGAATCTCGAAAATTGGGGAAAAAGTTATCCGGAAAAATCTCTCAACTAACATTTAAATAGGCTTACAATACAAAAAAGGTTATTAAAGACAGAGAATTTGTCCTGTAAGACAAATTTGAAGGTAGCTTAAAATTTGGAACGAATAAAAGTGATTTGGTTTGGAGAAAGTACGACTTTTGGAACGTGAGCCTGTCTAAATCCTTATAACCGCGTACCTACATTTAAATTCGATTATGAATTATATTATTCACGTTTCCTTCGCACGCTTTATAAAAAAAGGAGATGAAAGATTTTGGTAATAAATTTAATATATATATTTTTGATATCACGCTGTATTCCGTGAATAATAGACAAGGCAGAAAAATCCCAGTGTTAAGGCATTTCATTCTGTCTTGGTTTCAAGATTAACACGGCGTTAAGTTCCACCCCGAATTCTCTGAACGCCACCCCACGAAATGAAAAAAAAAAATCTTAACCCACAATCATTGCGTTTACAGTCTTTGTAATGTCACCATTCTACAAACTATTTTTAATTTAATACATTTCTCTTTTTCATCTTTCCCTTACATATATTACAACACACAAGAAAAATAAAATATTCACTTACCTTCCATACTTTCATTCCGTTCTCTAACACGAATCAGTTTTACATACAAATATTGGCAATAATACCAACAAATATCCAAATAAAGCAAGTATTTGTAAATATTTCAATAAGGAAACATTCTCATATAAGTCTTTGAAGCGAAATAAGCGTGAGGAGAGAAAATTATGTTTGTGAAACCGTTTTCCTTTGTCCTTATCGTAGACGCGTCTCTTAACTTGAATTTTAGTATTAAGCTACTAGTATTGATATATTAAAAATCTATTGGAAGAGGTCAGTCGTAGCGCAGGGGCTCAAGCGTGCGATTGTAAACGCAACAAGTGGGTTCGATTTCCACTTGAGGAATTAAATATTTTCATTACCTCGCACTGGTAACGAGGCAAAGCGAAAGTCGGGAAATAAAGTGTCTTTATGAGGACAGAGTATTATAACTAGGTTCCCAGTTTCCCTCTGCTTACCGTACTATTTGAGGGATACAGCGTGATACTAAAAAAAACCCGTAACTTTTTAACAATATTTCATTAAAGATGTTAATGTTAATTATTTCATCACTCGTATTCTTTATCGAATGACGAATACAAAGACTAACGAACGGACAACAATTAACGCTATCGAGTTACGAAAACGTAAAAGCTTTTGATTATTTTGCGGAGGATTGTAAGGTATATAATTTACTTGTATTTAATAATTTTATTAAATAGTTGTGGCGGGACAGCATCTGATTGTAAACGCGATGGTAGCTACTTCGATTCCAACTAGGGGGAATTAATATACGTGTGCATTAACTGATTCTATTTCTTCACTTAATTTGAAAAAAAATAAATAAAAAAGTAACATACACGAGTAAGTATTTCTAAATCGTATGAGCTAAGAAAAGCGTTAAACTTAACTATAGTTCTAATCTCCGATCCCGAAACGCACCCCCGAGGCCTGTGAAACAAAATTGGGTTGTCAACTAAGAATACGCTGATACCATTGTAAAGAAGTGTTCAAAAAGGCGGTCAATTGACCCGTCATGTATATAGAAGTGCTAGGGTGTGATTTTAAATGGTTGAGCTTTAACGTTGTTTTTAAAGATTTATATTCGCTCCGGTAAGACGACACGCAGCGTTATATTCCGCCACTGAATACTCAATGTTTCTAAAATTGGACGAAAAGTAAAGAATACATATTAACTATAAGTTCTCTCTGCCTACTCTTATACATGCAGGATAAAGCGTAATTTTTTATGCAAAAAACATTATGAATAAATATACTTGTTTCTTCTAAAGCCTCACGCTTTTCCCCTCATAACAAAGTAAACAGAACCGGAACCTAGTGCTAAGATACTCTGTTCCTTACTTTTCGCCAAATTATTCGAGATATTGCGTGTTAAGTGGCAAAATTCAACGCCGCGCTTTTCTTCGTTACAGGACAAAGAAATGGAAATATAAATTTAAATAAATATTTCATCTCCTCGAGTGGGGATCGAACCCACAACCAGTCGGTTTTACAGTCTCTCGTTATAATCCCATATATAATACATAAATGAAGAACGGAATGTCTTAATATTATCTATCGATGCTCTCTGCCTAACCTGCTATGTGCGGGATACAGCGTGCTAAAAAAACCAAATAACGCATATGTTAAACATCTCGCTTAGCTGTTAGTAAGTTAGGTACTTAGCTCGGATGATTTAACCCACATCGAGAGTGGCAGCTTGACTCGTTTCTTGTAAGCGGGTCGAGGCAAGACCCACTTTTGTAACAAGGGGATTTTTGTCATTTCCCACTGAATACTCCCCGCGCTTATTTATGTTATGTTGATGAACATATGTATGTATGTATGACGAATTCTGATTTGTGAATAGTGGAGCTTGTGCTATTTGGTTTTCACTAGTTGTTGTATAATGTTATAAGGTCACTAATTTTTCTTTTTTTTTTTATTCATTTCGGTATCAGTTGGATACTAGATAACTATGTTGTATTTTTTAAAGGGAAAGAAAGATATATGAATGCTTTTTCTACGTATAGTATAGTGAAAATATTTTTCAAGACTTTGTGTATTGAGTGGCGGATCTTAACGCCGCGCTTTATTATGTTACGGCCTCTAATAAGATTCTTCTAATATTATCTACAAAAAAACTATAATTTTTTTAAAACTATCTCATATTCCAACAAATTTTTGATATTTTACATTCAGTTACAATATTTCAGTCACATTACAACATATCAAAACAATGACCACGGGGTCCTGCCCCTAAACGAGTTGATGTCAGAAATACCTTCTAACAAATGTGAGGGTCAGCCGACAGCTTGGGGCGAAGGAAAACTGAGAGGAACGACAATGTTACGTGACTCGGTTATGACTGTTTACAGTAGTTTTCTATTGGTTATAAATTGTTTAAAAATATTGTTTTTTCAGCTTCACGCTGTATCACGCATTTAACAGGGTATGCAGAGGGAACCTTGTTTTAAGCATTCCGTTTCTCAGTTTTTTTTCGCTGCTTGCTTTTCCTTTTGAATTTTTGAGGCATAGCGTGTTGAGAGGTGGAACTCAACGCTACGCTTTGCCTTACTACCAGAGTGAAGAAATGTAAATATTAAAAATTCATTCCCGCAATCGAATCTACAACTGTCCTGTCACGCGGTTGTGTTACTGCGCTACGATGGGCTTTTAATAAAATTATGTTGTGTTATTAATGTACAGTTAATTAGAAATTTGTTAAGTGATTTTTCTTCCCGCTGTATCCACAGAGGGAACCTTTTAATAGGCGGACTCGATGCCACGTTTTGTTTTTCTTATGTTAAAGTGAGGAGATGAAAATAATGAATATCATATAAATTAGGAATGGAACCATGTACGGCATAAAATAATTAATTAAATCACAAGGTTAGACTAAATAACAATGAACAAACCTAATTTTCTGTTCATCGAAAAAAATAATTACGAAAACAAAGAAAAGGCAAGCCCTCTTTAGGACTCGTTAATTAGAGATGTACTTACATTTTTTTTTATTTTACGCTTTTATTTAACAACGCACTTGAAGTAGAAATTTAATTCACACTGAATTAATTGCGTATCGTCCATTATAATTATACTTATTATAATTGTCTTGATTTTTTTTTTATTTAATGATAGAATATTGCGTATTGAGTGGCGGAACTCAACGCCGCGCATTGCCATACCGCTCTGATTATAACCTCATACCTGCGAGTGAGAATTGAACTGTTGTGTTTACGGACGGACGTTATGCCGTCGCGCCAAGACAGCTTGATAAATATAATGTTTGTTTTTTTTAGCTTCATGCTGTATCCCGCAAACAGCAGGATAGGCAGAGAGAACCTGGAAACACGGTTTTAGTACACTCTGTTCCAATAGACATTTCCGTTCTCCACTTTTCGGTGAATTCGCTTTTCCCTCATCACCAGAGCGGAGAAATAAAAACATTAGATACATATTTAATTCCCCCTAGTTGAATCGAAACCACAACTGTGCTATGTACTCCTGCGCTACGACGTATATACGACGATGATAATACTTCATACGTTTACATTTTATTTAAATCTAAACCATTCAATTCGCTTTGTAGTCTCCAGTTTTGATATGTTCATTTCTCATTCAGTCGCTTACAATATGTCAACCTTGCGTGGTTGTCACAACCACAACGCTTCGCTGATTATTTGATAACCCTAAAAGGGTATTAGACGGACAGAGTAATACATAAACAATCTGTGATATAAAAAAAGAGAGTTTGTTTGTCTGTTTCTATGTGCTAATCTCTGAAACTCGTTTTTTTTTGTATTTGATAAGCCTTTGGGAGAAATGTTCAGGAGGATAAGGATTGATATTTCGGTTTTTTTCAGCTCGTTTCAACTTTCTGAGTGTTGAGACGCAATGCGCCTAAAATTTGGCGGAAAGTGGGAAACTGAAGTATCTTTATGGGAACGGAGTATCTTAACACTAGGTTCCTAGATTCCCTCTGCCTACCCAGCTGTGTGCGTGTGGAACACAGTAAGAAGAAAAAATAAAAAAATATTTTTTCTGTAAACTATTCTAATATTAAAATAATTTTATTTTTAAGTTTACGTTTTAAACTTGCCATTTTTTATTTTTACAGATAGTGCTGTGATCCAGTTCGCTGTAATTGTAAGTTCATTTTTATTACCACTAAGAAGAATCTCCATTTTTTAGTTTGAGAGATATTATAATGTAAAACAAAGGTTGACAAAACGCGGCGCAGTGTTGCATCTCTCACCACGGCATGTCTCGAAATCGCTGTGGCAACTCATAAATTTAGGCATAAAAGGAACGAAGTGTAAAAGAACATTACATTTTTCTATACAACGGTTTTTTATATGCGGGATAAAGCGTGAAAGCTGAAAAGTATAGCACATAGTATACCAAATTCTAGTAAGATGAAAAGTAGACTTGTACTATAATGAATATTGTACGAGATCAGGTAACATTAGCTCGCGTTAATTTTTAATGTGACATCACGGAACTTGGCAGTCCATAGGGATACAATTTTGAGCCTTCCGCTGGCATTCAGGAAGTTCGAACATAATTTATACTGTCATTATGAGCTTTGTACAGTGGTTTTACTTATTGTGGAAGAGATAGTGTATTCGATTCTCGATTAGTGTAACTTGTAAGGTAACACGTATTCGGAGACTCCACGATCGCTGTATAACTACAGAGTTAACGGCTTGTTCTGTAAGCGCGATGGTTGTAGGTTCAATTCCCACTATGAATTATATAATTTCCTCTTTCTGCCATGACACATGCACCATACATTTTGGTAGAAAGCACAGGCCACAATGCCTTGCTGAAAAAGAAATCCAAAAAGTAAGACATTTATGTTTTAATTGCTTTATTTATTAAGAAATTTTATTGTATTCTGACTAGAATGGAACCCACAACCATTGTATAAGGTAGGCGGTGTTAATTCAATACCTATATTAACGCAATGAAGGTGCTAAAAGCTTATTATGGTTGAAATAAGAAATCACGTGTAATTATACCTTTATACCTTAGGTATACATGACTAGTTGAAGCTCGTACTTTGTTTATATGGACTGTAAACTGGCCAAGTGATTCAAGCGATTTTGATACCTCCACGCGGTCTTGAGATCGCGTAAATAATCGTAAATAATCAACACAAGACAACAAAGAGATCCTACAAGGGTTTCTTTTTTCCTTTTGAATACGGAATCTTAAAAATATCTTTTTTCTTGTTCTCGGATAAAAAAATCTCTTAATGTTCCTCAAACCTCCCGAGAGAATCGATATTGCCTGTATAATAGATATTATTTGTTAGTATAAAAAAAATAAAATATTGTATTTGATTGATAATAGCTTTTAAGAGTAATTTCGTTAAGCACTTATCAGCTTTTGGATTAAAGTCCTGGATTTCAGTTTAACTTTATGTAAATTACTTATGAATAAGTTTCAAAGCTTCAGTTTGTTGTTGATCTAGTTAAGGATTATTCTTAAATCTATATTTAATAATTTTATACACAAGAGGGTTCAAGTGTAGTGGCAAAAGATTTCTACTGTGAACGTGACAGGTTGTGCGATCGATTCCCACTTGGGAAAATAAATTATATATTTTTTACTTTCTCGGCCTTTCTCGGTAATGGCAAATGGGAAACGGAGAATCTTAGCATTAGGCTACCTGCTAGTTGTAGGATACAGCGTGGACTAGCAGCTAGGACAGAAAAATATGTAAAGTTACGCGGTAAGTGTATAACACTCTATGAAAGTAAGCAGCGCGAACTTAGCTTCTTCCATTCTAACCATTTTAGGAATAAATTCCATTGCAACGCAACGCGACGGTGATGGGTTCCATTCCAATTCAGAGAAATTAATTATTTTCATTTCTTCGCTCTGTTGACAAGAGAAAGCGTAAAGTTTTGCCGGCCGACAGTAGAAACAAAATGGCTTTTGAAATAGTGTTAGAACCTCATTACCATATAATTTACAGTTAAAATAAGAAAAAGAGCCTAATTTGGAGCTTTATACGTCATCATTTGAGCTTAAGCTTACTTGTTTAGGGAGTAATATACAACAGTGTGACCTGGAAACTTGCACTTCTACAAAACAGGTGAAACGCGCCGCGGTCATTAGTGAGCCACTGTGCAGCCACTGAATTAGCGACCTTTATATTCTTTATATCAATCTTATTTTTTTTCTTAGTTTCACTCTGTATCCCGCATGCAGCAGGGTAAGCAGAGGGAGTCTAGTGTTAAGGCACTTCGAGCCCCACCTTCCGCTGAGTTCTGGAGGCATATAGCAATTTCATGCTTTTCCCCCGCAGAAGAGTAGAGATGTGGAGAACCCATACCCATAGTTTAAATCATTCCTCCTAGTGGAGATCGAACCCACAACCATTCAACTGTATACTATAACAAGAATAAATAAAAAGAAATACAGATAAAATAAATAGTATATTTTATCTTAAGCCTTATTAAGTGCTAATAACATAAATGCCATGGCCACGCAATTAAAATTGTTTTCACGCTCTCCAAGCGATTTTTCATGTAACACGAAATGTTTAGTACAAATGACCTAGTTTCTAAGTATGGAGTTATGGTTTAAAAATATATATAAATTTTCACTATTATAGCTAAAAGGGAAAACACGGTATTTTATAACGCGTTCTTACACTAAGCATTGCTCATTAAGATATGCGTAGTAGTAGTAATAATTATGTGATGAGGAAGTGGGAATCGAACCCGAAACCAACGCGGTTACATTCAAATATTGTCTCTCAAACTTCTAAAATAAAAAATAAACAAAACAATTACAAAAGAAAACATGAAATAATTTAAATACCAATAAATCTCACAAACGTAACTACAACTTAATTTATAGCTTTAATATTGTAAAAGCATTTCTTACGGCCCGTTTTATATAGAGGAGGTAATTTACATCGAAGTATGGACTTAGTGAGGATTAGCTTACCTTTTGTGTGCCAGTTCATTAATAATGATTTCTTCCTATAGAAATTAGTTGAGTGCCATTCATTCTTAGAGAATAAATATCTCTCGAAGTATATGGGAAATTATGAATTTACCTATAATATATCTTTTTTATTTTAGCCTCTCGCTGTACCCCGCATCTAGTAGAGAAAGCAGAGAAGAACCAAGAAATCTAGTGTTAAAACACTAGGACTAGGATTCTTCTTTATGACGTTCCGTGTCCCACTTTCAACTGAGGCTTGGGCTGTTACGACACTTTATTTCCATATCCATATGAACTAACAAACATTATTAGCATCAATAACCATCTAAATACAAAATCTTACTTGCACAAGAAAAATAATTTATAATGAGATTTCAAAAAAAGTAATATCCAAATGAACTTCATTTTAATATGACCGTTTGAAGCGTTACTATTATCACAAATACCCTGAGATCCGGCCGTTGAATCCTGCATATACGAGTTTTCTTAATTAAACCTATATTAATGAATAATACATGATTAGTAGAACAGATTACACCTGGGTTGCCTGGAAGAATCCTGCCGCAATCACCTTTAATTACATTTTTTCGTAACTCGTTTTTGGAGAATATTGCACCAATACGTTTTTTATATGAATCGCACATCATTTGAAAGATAATCCCATAAGGAATTGGAAAATTAAGGGTTGCCAGCTCTCAGTCTGCCGCAAGTCTAGGGTTGCCTGGTTTAAACATGTCACTAAATGTTAATAATTTGCACTCATGTGTTTTTTTAATGAATTATATATCAAATTAAAGCTTATTTTTTTCTGAACACTATAAAACAGGGTTGCCTGGAAAATTCCTGCCGCAAACAGGGGTTGCCAGCGTTTCAAATATTTTATTCCGGTTCCGTTTGACTATGACAATAGACGATGAAATGCGCGGTCTGCCTTATGTTTTAAAGTAAAATATTATATA
>HE671617.1:389096-521445 GCA_000313835.2 Heliconius melpomene melpomene | reverse complement strand
AGTGAGTGATTACGCTTTATTATAATTATAAGAACAATTCTTTACAGACCTAAATACCTTAAAAACTATCAGCATAGACGGAGAAGTTCTTGCTAGCGACATTTTTTTATCTATATTTTTTAATAGTTTTTATTAGTTGAATAGTTTTCATTTACTTTGCAAAAACGTAAATATTCGTACCAAAAAGATGGGCGCCATAGTTCTTTCTACGGATACGGACGGCGTTGTCAAATCAAACAAGCAGAGGGCGAAGAGAGAGAGAGAGATTGTTTATTGAAATGTAATTTTCCACATTTTCTTAATTAATAAAAAAAAATATCCGCGATAATTGTCACCTCTCATTATATTAAGGAAACATGTTGTAATTAATACCTTTAATTAGATCGATATTTTTTAAACATTTACTTAATTAGATAATTTAGTTGTTTTAAAAGGGTTATTTAACTAAATATTATTATTTATAAAATAAATTTTGCGAAGACTCAATATTATGGATTATTATTTTACTTGAAAAGTAAGAATGATTTCATCTTTAAATAGTTTTCTGCGTGTAATGAAAACTTAATATGATTAAAATCATCATTTAACAGGTGAACAATTAGAATAAACATTGATTTTAAGATTGACCCTTCTATTATATAATATTTTACTTTAAAACATAAGGCAGACCGCGCATTTCATCGTCTATTGTCATAGTCAAACGGAACCGGAATAAAATATTTGAAACGCTGGCAACCCCTGTTTGCGGCAGGAATTTTCCAGGCAACCCTGTTTTATAGTGTTCAGAAAAGAATAAGCTTTAATTTGATATATAATTCATTAAAAAAACACATGAGTGCAAATTATTAACATTTAGTGACATGTTCAAACCAGGCAACCCTAGACTTGCGGCAGACTGAGAGCTGGCAACCCTTAATTTTTCAATTCCTTATGGGATTATCTTTCAAATGATGTGCGATTCATATAAAAAACGTATTGGTGCAATTTTCTCCAAAAACGAGTTACGAAAAAATGTAATTAAAGGTGATTGCGGCAGGAATCTTCCAGGCAACCCAGGTGTAATCTGTTCTACTAATCATGTATTATTCATTAATATAGGTTTAATTAAGAAAGCTCGTATATGCAGGATTCAACGGCCGGATCCCAGTCTAAAATATTAGAAAGTCACATTGTAATAAACGTCCGTACAAATATTTATATTGTACGAGATCAATGTTAATTGTTTTTCAATATTTAAAAGCTGTTATGGGCTTGTTAAGTACTTGAGCTGGTTTACAGTTTTGTTCATTTTATATTTTATATATCTTCTGTATTATACTGGTAATAGAAACTGTTGTAGCGGCATAGCTTGACGGTTATGGGTTCGATTTCCACACAAGATAATTAGTTTTTCATTTAATCGCTGTAATAGTCAAGACAAAGCATGTGGAATTAATTTTCGCCTGTAGATTTTCAAATGATCAGTACTTGGGAAATCAAGTGTTTAACATTAGTCTCACGCGGGATACAGCGTGAAAATAAAAAAATACAGCTACAGTAATAGTTTCTAAATAAACTGGCTGTGACATACAAAAGGACAGACATATGATGAATCTAAAATAATATCATATTTTACCATTCGGCGATACAACCCCCAAAAATAAGCCAAAATCTATAATATATCAAACCTATCGAATTCCATTATAGAACAACTCGATCATTTGTATCACAAAATATGATTCACTTGGAAACTATTTTTACTTGAGATTAATATGGAATGCTCATGTCTTCACTTTGCCTTATCTATTTAGTTCGAATATTGGAAATGTATGAGATTGGAGATGCCTCTAGAAGGTATGTAGGTATCTATATGCTATATAATCGTATGGTAATGCAGTTCAAATTTTACTCAGAAAATGAAAACATTTAAATCTGAATTTCTATTATTAAATTACTGTCATTTTGGTTTAGTTGATGAAGCGCGGCACTGAGTTCCGCCACTCACCTCGCAATATCTCGGAACAACGTTGAGTTCTACAACTCAAGTGCCTTGAATTTGGACGAAAGGCGGAGAATTGAATGTCAGAACACTAGATTCTATACCTGTTGTATTCCACGTGAAACAAAACAAACAAATAAAAAAATCGTATGTATCTTTTATATTACAGTTTTGTCAAATCATATCAAATTATATCCGAAAGACAAACGAGAAAGAAAGAAACATTTTCACCTTTCAAAATGTTACCCCAAATAGACATCGAACTTCATACCTCCATCCTCCTATCCTCATAGCTACATATTACAATGTCAAATTACAACCACAACTTTTTTCTTTATAAACTACATGTATCATTGTTATCTGTTGACCGCCCGCGTTGAACTTAGTTTTCTGTGGGAATTAATTCCTTTGATTGAATTAAAATTCAGTTGAGAAGAACAATTTATGTAGAGGGTTCTGAATTTTAATGATAAATACATGACATACGTTTTATAATAAAATATATTTTAGTAACCTAATAGTTTTTTTACTTTACATTCTAAACATTAAATTATATACCAGATTTTCCAAAAATTACGTGTTAACTAGCGAAACTCAACGCCGCGACTATTATTGGCGCGGCTTAAATACTTCACAGTATATTAAAATCAAAACCTTAAAAGTCAACCTACTAATGTAGAGCTCCTAACTATAGAAAATAGTGATTAATTAAAGATCTCCAAAGAGAGGATAAGGATAAGGATCTTTTAAACTTTTTTTTATTTTTAACTGAACCACTAACCCGAAGTTGTATACGATAGATCAATAAAGTTAATTCCATTCATTACTTTTAACCGAAACTAATGAACGTACACAAAAGGGTACACAAATTGATACTGTGTGAAACATATTATTGATGTTCATACATTGATGACTATTATATAGAAATGGCGTATAGAATTAGATATAAATGTATTAGCAGTAAAAAATAAATAGCAAAGTATTATTATTTACTTCACAACTCTGCTTCAGGTTCTGAGGGAACCAGGGAACCTGATTATTATTATTCGTTTCCGTCGAATTCAGCAGGCATTGCATATTAAGTGGCGGAACATAACGCCACACTTGCATCGTTATCGGAGCGAGGAAATTAAAATATTACTTAATTTAAACCACGTACTGCCGCCTTTATAGTGGCACGTCTCTGTGACAGCTCCACGACTGGTACGCAACACGCATTGTCTCGAAAACTAGGGAACGAAATATCTTAACACTAAAAGCTCAACACTAGCTATGCTTGCTCTACTATACGCAGGAATCAACGTGAAGCTAAAAAAATAAATTATGATTTTGAAATTATTCATGTCAAAAATTAATTAATCATGGCTATGATAAATCATAAGGAATACTTCTATTCAACATTTTGTTCTGCGGCTCCTATACGAGTACTTCATTGTTTAAACACACAATCGATTTAACGAGATATAATAGAATCAATTACGTGGCCAAGAATTTCATTAGACATCGCGACCTTAAGTGAAGAGCACTTTTGTAGTCGAGGGGGTAGTGGAAATATAATCAGGTCGTTTCCGATATTATTAATTATTGAAAATTATATTATTATTATTTAATGTATTGAAAATTATATTATTATTATGGAATGGATAAACGCTTAAAGCGTATATAAAATAATGTTAGTAATATTTAATCTATTTTATTAGTTTTAGCTTTATCGTAGAGGCCATCGTGGGGTCTTAATACAAACGTAAACGGTGGTGAGTTCAATTCTCAGTTCGGGAAATTTATTGTTTTTATTTTATAGCTCTGGTAATATGTACGCCATTTAACATCTAATATCTTAAAAAATGAGCGAATAGTAAGAAACAGAACACTAGGTTCTTTCGACCTTTTAGATACAGCGTGAAATTGAAAAAAAAAACTAATATTTTGCTTTTATGTTTAAAATAAAAATAAATTGTTACGAATAATGACTCGCATTTATTGAGAAATATAATAGTTACTGGTCAAATTATTGTTTGGCAGAGAGAGAGGGTTCCAGAGTTTGTTCCAGAAGTTTCAACAGATAATCGTTGGTCCACTTATAAATCTCTCCAGCGCTACACTGTAGAATTTGTTAATATATTTTGATCTCCTTAATATTTCAAGCATTCGTACCTTTCATCTCATCTCAATATTACTTAGATTCTTGTCGTTTATTAAATTGAAACGCCGAAATAGACACCGAAAGGTATAAAATTCACATCTCCATTGTTTGAATAATTTAATTAAAATATATATTTTAAACAATTTTATTATTAATCGTAAAACTTCATTTGTGCTCAATAATGGAACATGTTTTATCATAATACTAGCGGACGCGCAGCTTCGCTTGCTTATTTAGGGGTGAATTCTAATAAACCACGAAACGTGTGTTCAATGAAATATTTTTAAGGGTTTAAATTTTAAATTTTATAAAAATCGGTGGCGATTTAAAGATTTTTCCATACAAACTTTCAACCCCTTATTTGCACCTTTAGGGGGTGAATTCTAGAAAACAATGAAACACATGTTCAATTAAATAATTTTAAGACTTTAAATTTCAAATTTTATAATAATCGGTGCCGATTTAAAAAAAAATCTATACAAACTTTCAACCCCTTATTATCACACTTAGGGGGAGAAGTCTAGGAAACGATGAAACACGTGTTCAATTAAATACTTTTAAAAATCTAGATTTAAAATTATATAAAAATCAGTGCCGATTTAAATTTTTTTCCATACAAACTTTCAACTCCTATTTCGCCCTTTTAGGGTTAAAAATTTTCAAAATCCCTTCTTAGTGGATGTCCAGATTACAAAAAGAAACATCTGTCCAAATTTCACGTTTCTACCATCAACGGTTACGGCTGTGCGTGCGTCTTACCTCAGTCAGTGAGGACAAGTCCTTTTATATATGGTCGTTGCGCTTGCCAAAACCGTTATGTGTTTTTAGTCAAGTTTTCAGGAGAGACAAAAAACTATCTTATTTATTATATAATAACTTTATCAAAAAATTATAAATGCAATATGGTGACAAAATATATTATGTTTGAACTGAGATACAAGCGAAAATGATAAAATGTACCCTTCCTCTGTAATAATTTTTTTTAACCATTTTGATGCACATATCAAAATTGTCTTGTAGCCACCATTTCTTACAAGTGAAAAATATGCACATATCAGTTTTGTAAAAGAACATAATCGGATTTATTTAGTGTTATTATGAGGATAACAAAAATGTATTAAACTTAAAACAAATATGTATAATAATTATTAGTAATGATAAACGTAAGGAATTGTGGTTTGGCGCTTTTTTACGTGAAAATGGTTAATCTGATGACGATAAAACAGTACGGTACGTTATATTAGTCCTATGGTTATTAATACTACTAATAATTAACAAAAAAATGTTGAAACTCGAAGGGTTGTTAGAAAGTGGTTAGAAAAGGTTTATAGATAGACTAAGCCTTTAATGTTTATCCCTTAAATAACTAGGTAAATTTGAAGTAAATAAAAAGCGAATTCAATAAGTATTGCAATAAACTTTATCAAGATAACTAAAACTAAATTTAAGTAACACATTCGCTTTCGTGCCGCACATATACATGGACGGATTTATCGTTACTACAGTACATCTCTTTGCCTCGAAGTCGAATATGGATGATCAAGGAATAGCGCCGCGCGCAAACCCGTGCCAGAGCTTAATGCCTGAAATTAAGTTCAGCTAAAAAGCTGTTAGGCGAGCTCTGTCTTCTTTGGTCATCCACAAGTCGAGTGGGTCAGATGACATCTCTCCTTTAGTGCTGTCACCTGTGCTAATGGGTCTGTTTTGGCACTCTTATTCAATCGGTATAGTCCCAGACTTGTGGAAGAGCGCTCTTATCCACCCAATCTCCAAGAAAGGCGATGGTTCCGATCCATCTAACTACAGGCCTATTGCCACCCGGCTCTTGAAAGTTATGGAGAGCATTATCAATGGCCAGCTTTTGATTTAACTGGAGAATCACTGATTGATTAACGACAGTCAATATGGCTTCCGCCATGGTCGCTCAACCAGTGACCTTCTGGTTTACCTAATCCACCGGTAGGCTACGGCTATTAAAAGCAAGGAATAGGGTCTGGCAGTTAGTTTGGACATGGCGAAGGTCTTCGATCGCGTGTG
The DNA here is from genome assembly GCA_000313835.2 of Heliconius melpomene melpomene. Lineage (NCBI taxonomy): Eukaryota > Metazoa > Arthropoda > Insecta > Lepidoptera > Nymphalidae > Heliconius > Heliconius melpomene. The sequence goes on along the minus strand of HE671617.1, from coordinate 515,287 downwards.
GCATGAGGCGCTCCTTGCAATACGGCTTTCCGAGGCTTTCCTATGGCTTTCCGAGAGTTTATGCAAGTGGATCGCTAGCTTTCTCACTGGGTGCAGCCTCAAGTTAACTGTTGACGGTTTTTGCTTGGAGTACATGCCCGTGAACGCTGTTCCCCAAGGCTGTGTGCTGTCCCCTACGCTGTTTCTTCAGATTATCAATGACATGTTAGAGGATTCTAAAATGTGCGTTCTTCTTGTTTTGGTATGCTTTTTCTTTCTTTGTGTACCTCATATTCTTCTAGTGACAAATTTTCTCTAAATACGGTGCACATGTCAAATTAAAACTTTATCAGCTTCCAATTTAATGTAAATAGTTCTCTTTATTGTATCCTCCTCATTTTTCTGGCTTCACTTTTTAATCGACTTCAGTGAAGAGGACGTTATCAAGTCGAGTGTATTTTTTTTATATTTGTTACCTCAGAACTTTTGACTGGTCTTTACTTTGATTTGGTCTATTTCTGATAATTTTATCCATGACAAAATCATATAAGTCTTAAATTTGCATTAAGTATGTGCGCAGCAAATGGAAGAATAACTCAATATCATGCTAACCGATTTCAATGATTCTTTTTTTATTGGAAAGGATACACTTCAAGGATAGTTTGATGAGAGTTTGGTTATGTTCTAATTATGGGATCCAGTGGAAGTCGCTTTTTTTAAATTGTTATACTTATTGTGTACTTCAAACATGTGTGTCGTGCACTTGCTCTGCAGTAATGATTAAACTTGAAAACCATTCTCACAGGCTTCTTACAGAAGCTGACTTACAAGAAGGATTTCTTGGTTTACTTTCAGAAGATGATTCTGGTTTGGTGGCATACAATTGCTTAACCCATGTATTAAAAGTATCGTTAGTTAAGTGTCTTCTACAATTGTATTAAGTACGCCTTTCCTATAACTCTCTCGTATTAAAGTCGCGCTTTTTTTATTGTTGTATATTTCATCAATATCCATCTCCTTTAAATTTTCTCCAGCTTGTTTATCTAGTATGTAATGTGTAGTAAGTGACCAGTTCCGAGTTCGGCTGACTTCCGGCTTACAAATTCTCCAGTAGCTTTATCTAGGTACAAATGAGTCGTATTTTCAACCAATACTTTACCTGCTCGCTCTGAATCTGCTATTTCCATCGGCAGTCGCTGAGATTTGAGCTCTGTCTCATTTTATACCGATAAGGTAGAAGTGGAAGGGACATACTCAACCTGATCCTCCAAAAGTTCTGTACCAAAAAAATCTGTAGCACAAGGCTCGAGTGACGGTTCCCCTTAATGTATTACATTACATAATGTAATAACATTTCGCATCGGATCATTGCTGCTGGGTCATAACTGCACATAACGAATTTGTTATTGCCAAAAATAAAAATGAAGTGCACATATCGATTTTGTTAAATCGACTTCCAGGCGGAAATACTATATATTTGTTTTTGTAGGCTATGCAGAGTACTATTTTAATGCTATTTATCGAATAAAAAAAAAACACAAAAAATACACATAACGGTTTTGGCAGGCGCACCGACGATATATAGATGTAATCATTAAGAGCTTTCATATTACAAATTAAAGTTGGGAAATAATGAATCAGGATACTTAACAACAGTAATGGAAGAGTTATATAAATACTTATATACATTAATGGATATATTTATACTTTTTTTCAGCTTCACACTGTATCCCACACACAGTCTTAGTTCCGATTAAGAAATTTCCGGTCTTCACTTACGCCGAATTCTCAAGGCATGGCGTATGATGGAACTCAACGCCGCGTTTTGCTTTAAGACCAGAGCGAAGAAATGAAAGTAATCAAAATATTTCACTGCCCGAGTGAGAATCGAACCCTGTCGCGTTTATGCCCGTACATACACTATACTGTACATATTTGGGGATTTATTTTCGTTAATTCTATTCCCTGTAAATACCGTTTACCCCTAATCGTCTCTAAGTGCTCCAACCTAAGCACAAGCACGTTCGTTCCGAGTTAACTGCAATTCTTGCTTACACACAGTAATTAAGAGTTAAATGATGTTGTTTTGCCAACCACTTCATTGTATTGTTTATTTTACTGATACGTGAGATACTATACATACCACACGAGTACGCCCCTTGAGATATTACTGGTGAATATCGAAATCTGCTTTCTACTTATTTGTGTTCTAGTAACAATATGTTTTTTAACTTATTCTTAACTTTCTGCAAAATTTTTGAAAATGTTTGAGTTGAATTAAACGCTACGTTTTGTGTACGAGAGTTTCGTTTTATTTGATTCTATTATCGTTTTTTCTTTTACAAACGAAAGAGCTAAATAATGTAGGTTAAATTTGTAGTAATTTTTTCACGCATTATCCGTATAATATCAGATAGAAAATTCACTAAATGATGACTTGATTATTCAGATAAAATCCAAAGCTATTGTGTAGCTAAACAAAAATGTTAAAAAAACTAAAAAATGTCCCCATTAGAGAAATTTTAGGCAGATATGTTCATACGTACTAATAGTACTAAAAAATCGTTAATATAAATAATATAAAATTTAATCAGTGGGTCCCTTGTAACTTTGTTTGGGTGAACTCATGGACTGTAAAACGGGAAACGAGAAAAAACCGGCATTTTACATTTTTCCTGTTGCCGTGAGAATTTTGAAAAATCTTGTATTAGTATTCCTCTAAATTCCCCAAAGAACCTATAAAACAATATAAAGGATAAGACATTTGGTCCGCTAGCTCCTGTACTACAATCCGTATGGGATAATGATTTACAAGGTTTGAAAATTAGATCATTGTTACGTATTCCGCTTCACTAGACTTATTAGTAAAGTTCTTGTGATTTATTGAGAACCATTCGTATGGAAACGTGTTATTTGTTTTGACTGTGTTATATTGAAATATTCAAATGACGTTGGGTGCGGGTTTGATTTAGATTTAGAGGAATAAAAAATCATTTTTTTAGTTTCACGCTCTGCATATGGCGAAGTAGAAAGTGAGAATCTAATATTGAGTCACTCGTTTCCTAGTTAGTATGTTTATAAATTATTCCAATAAACAAATAGATACGTAATAATTTTGAACATTTTCGAGTGTTATTCCATATTTAGAAAAGAAAAATTCTAGCTCTTCGTGTACGGTCTCAAAGAGGCGCGGATTCAAATTCCGCTACGCTCACATCTTTATATTATGTTTTTTTTAAATAGATACACAATTATTCTTTCAAAAAGTTTCTACACAAAGATATCAAAGTTAAAAGTTCTATGTAATTAAAACATTATATAGACTTTATCAAAGATGTGTTTATTTTAGTTAAGGGTTTATTTAATGAATATAAAAACGTAATAGACATTCCTTAATCCCTTTTTACGATAAGATAAAATATGAAGAATAAATATTCACTCACCCTTCTTAGGCGGCTTTAGTTGATTAGTAACGTGAGGTATATTTATTTTGTTTACACTTTGATTTAAAACTTTTAATATAAATGAAGTTATATAGGTGGTCTAAAATTATCTGAAAATATACGATAAATAAAATTATCTTACAAGAAGAAGAAGAAGAAAAATACAAGATAGATAAAATTAAATGTGGGTAGAAACGAAAAAAATAACAAAAAACGCACCACTTTGAATCGTGGTAGCATAGTGGAGAATGAAAATAGTCAGTATTTCATTTTCTCGAATGGGAATCGAACCCACTACCTATCGCGTTTACAGTCTCTGCGCTACGACCGGCCTCAATGTATAATGCTATATAATTTAAATCCGTTTTCGCAAAAAAAGGATCATCTCCAATTAACAAAAGAGCTTGATTATTTAAAAAAAACTGCGGCCGAAAAGTTTTGCTTCTCGTTAAAAGGTTTCTTTTAAAATTTTACCTAAAGTGTAAATGATGATCGACGGATAACGAGCTTCTTAAAAGTTTTATAAATAAAGTGATACTTGCTGAGTATCGCGCTTTCATTATTTAGGCAAAAAAGTTTAGGATTAGGCATTTTGTCGTTATGTATATAAATATTAACATTATAAACTATCGCTTTCTATATGAGAATTATTAATGATTTTTTAGCTTCTTGCTATATTGCGCATGTTTGTATGTATGAATGGAACACCGTATTACCAGAGCAAAAAAGATAAAATAGTTTATTCCTACGAGTGGAAATCAAACGCGCTTACAGTTAGACGCTGTGCCGTTGGACCACGACGGCCTCAAACAGTAATTTACACAATAAAAATTGAGAACGATTCCAAACAGTTAACAATATAATTTACGAAAACGGCACGTTTCTCTAAACGATAAGAATGTCTAAAGACTCAACATATCTTTATTTGCCGATAAAAAAATAATGTTCGACATTAAGGGAGGGCTTATTTTAAATATTTTGGAAGACCCTCTCCATCCTCCCTTTTTTCTCTCAAAAGGAGTACCTATATAGATTCACTCTTTTAACAATAAATCACTCTGAGGGTAATGATTTTTAAATTAACATTGGTTTTTTAGGGTTCTGTAAAGGATCACTCTGTTGTCCATTTGTATATCTGTCAAAACCATTTTTCTAAAGATCTTGTGGAAGTGCCAAGCTAAAATTAATGATAAACATTCGGATCTACAATCATTTATTGATCATTTCTGACATATTTTGTTTGAAATTCGCCAAGTAATGAAAACTACGCCCATGCTAGGCCCACACGATGTATGCTTTAATACTCGCCTATATAGAATATGAATGAAATATATACGAAATTTACGAAATTTGGCAAGAAATGTAAACCTACAATACAAGAAAAGGATAAAATCCATTCATTTTAATACATAAAATAGCCATTACATCGTTATATTTACAAATATACGTTCATTTCATATAAAGTGATTGCATAGATCCACTAATTTAAGTTTATAATTTTTTCTGAGCGCACTTCCCGTGGACCTACAATCGTGAACTTGGTACAGAACTCTGGGTACACAATTCTCACTCGCGCTTTACGGATTTTTTATAAAATATAGACATTAAAGTGAAGCCATTAGTTCCAACGATTGTGATCGGTTCTCAATAGCCTAGTAATAATATGAACCATTGGAAAACTTAGATGGAATATTTTTCAAGTATGATAACTTTCAATGTGCAATTTCTCGTTCGTATTGTTAGTTTGTATGGAGTGTAGCGTTTTTTTTTATCTAGCGTAGTTTTAGTTTTTGTATAGCTTTATTTTTTCAGATTTTTTTAAAAGTTAGAATTGGTTTCGAGATAGAGTTGTTGTGTGCATATATGCAATAAATTAATTGTTTGCATATACGAGTATGCAGATGACAAGCCAATTAGTAATTAGTTATGAACTAAATTGAGCCTGTCGTGGCGCGGAATCACAAGTGTTGTGTTAGCCAGACGACTATAAAAGGGTGACGATCGTGGGTTCGATTTCACTCGGTGTAATAAAATATTGAATATTTTTTGACTCGACACGCTATGCCTAAAGAATTCGTCGGAAAGTGGAGAATGGAGTGTCATAACACTAAGACCCCAGGTTCTCTCCGTCTACTTTGTAGATTGTAGATGCGGGATACAGCATGAAGCAAAAATTTTTAATATAATGAATATACATACCGGTCGTGGTGGTGTAATGGGACAAAGTCTATTGTAAATACGATGGTTGTGAATTCGATGCCATTAATTGTGCGTTGTGAATTGAATGCTTTCAGGATGTTGTTCGATCTGCCGCACTTTTGTAGCGCGTCGTTGATGTTTGCCGAGTCGCGTACCGATTGTTTCCTCGCAATTATTAGAAAGCGGTGCGCTTCGCTGTGGGCGCGAGTGCGCGGGGCATCGAACACCATCCTGAGTATGTTAGCTGACCGATGGGACTCCCCATTGCTTAGTCGCTGGGCAAATCTTCATGCTCCAGCTACTAGCTACAGTCAATAGTGTAGGAGTCTCAACGGAAGCCAGTTTTTGTTTGTATATGTGTGTGTATTAACATAGGGTAAGTTTTAACTATTACTAACAAGTGGACTAATGTCTTAATTAAATAAATTTATTATTATTAAGCAAGTAGACAAAAAAGTATTATATACCAGATTACGTAATTGAACCTGCTTCCTTAGTTGGAATATATCATATTTAAGTTTAAAAAATCATCTGAATATGATTTTTACCTCCAGAAATATTTTTTGTATTCGGTTAAAGGGACGTTCTTGATATATCACTGTTTTTGTAAAATCTTAAAGAAACTTTATCTCTCACGTCCTAAGAACATTACAGATTGACTAATGTATTTTTAACTAAGTTTCAAATATATTCCTCGATAGCGTATGAGAGATATCCTTTAATTTGTTTGTGAAAAGAATATATTAAAAAGAGACGTCGTGTTGGACATTAAATCACTTATGGTTGATTAAAAAGCAATAAATTCTGAACAGTTGGATTTTAAAGGCCGTCTTGGTACAGTAGTTCCTTAAGAAAAACACGGTGGTAATGGGTTCTCTTCTCATCATGATGAAAAATTTATTTTTATCAGGTAAAGTCTCTAATATAGATAGAAAACGAAGAGCGGAATACCTTGATACATATTTCCCTCTGCCTTTGTTTAACTTTGTTTGCGTGATTAAGATGTAAAAGGAGAAATCTCGTTTTTTCATTCTCATTCCCGTAGAAGTTTCAAGAAAGATTGACTTACTCCCTTACACTTCCCAGCACCTCTCCCCCTCCACCCATTCCCTGTAGGTGTACATGCATTCAGTAAGGAATAAATTTCATATAAATAAAAATATGTTAGAAAAATATTTAATTAATATTAGTTATTAGAACGTGTCAATCAATGACTAAACGATTTATTAGTTAAATGTATATCAGCTATTCTTATCTATCCTTTGTGGGCAGCATGCTGGGTACGGCTCTGATACATTTCCAACTCTAAAAAATCCTGGTTCTGTAGTCACTTCCGTGTCACATCTGAAAAATTATGATTTTTAAATAATACTAATTACTTTATGATCAATATACAGAATATTTTATATACTTATGAAAAATATTTTTTAACACGATGGTTTAGGGTTCGATTCGAATTTGAGGGAATGGATTATTTTCTTTTTTCCCTAAATGACGGGGTTGCATGTACGGGGTTGCATTCCGCAACTCCACACGCATCTTGAATTCGAGTGGAAAAGGAGTACGGAAATATGTTAATATTAGGTTTTCTCTGCCTACTCTGCTATATGCTGGATAGCGCGTGAAAGTAAAAAAAAGATTAATGAAATCAATTGCTACCTTGGTACTTAACATTATGTCTAAGTAAATACATTTTAGATTAGAATCTTTACGTTCTTTATACACCTAACAAAATATAAAGCAAATATCAAATCTGTTTAGAAATAATTTAGACTTAAACAGGAATTATGTTCATCATTACTAGGCAGATACAACAGCTCCTTAAGAATTAAATTATTTACTTTTTTATAATTGAAAAAAAAAAGACAATGATAAAGCATTCACAACATCTGTCGAGACAAAGGGTCGGCATTCCAATGTTTTTTGCCGCAAATTTGTCAACTTTTTCGAGCCAAGCGTTATAATGCCAGGCCTTGATATTTGTCACGTTAAAAAGATTTATATTTTTTGGGGTAAATTAAAAAGAAAAAATAGTTGGGAACAATGCACATACTTGAAGTTCAGTTTTGTATATTTTCTATGTCAGGTTAAGTTGTAAGATTAAAAAAACTTAAGGAGATGAACATAAGTTTTATTTGTCTTGAAATGATTTAAAAAATAAAAAAGTAACTAACTTCAGTAATAGTAGACACCTATACTGTACACACTCCTCTAGAAATATAAAATATTTTAAAAAATACTGGAGCGCACGACCTAAACTTTGATGAGGCTCAGATTGTTCATAAATTAAGCCAAAAATCATCATCCCGGCATAAATTTTAGCTTACAAGAAATTTGTGTACAGAAACATACACACACGGAGAATTTTGGTCACATGCTTGGACGCTTATATATTGATCATTATAATTAAATAAAGGTAATTCCAATAACATAAATATCATGTACATTTTATATTAACCGGTGTAACTATGTAACTGAGGTGATTCGTCTGTCAGTTGACATAATTATTATATCAGACTACCGCCAACGATTTCTTAATTGCTTCCATCGTGTACATGGCAAATATAAAATGGAAAGAATGTTTTAAAGGTTCTTTTTTGATGTCGATTAAAATATTATATATGGAAAGAAAAAATATATAATACACAAGATCGCTTCATTTTCATTCACATTCATCATTTCACATCGCAAATTGAAACATAACTAAGTGAAATACTTACGTAGTTTTTTGGACATAAGTTTCATATCTGTGTTTTCCTATATTTTTGTTGCTTATAATATGTCTCTTCTTTCGTAACAAATCATCCAATTTAATAACTTTGCCAACTTTCTCTAGCTTGATGTTTTTCCTTAAAGACAAAGGTTTTAAAAGTTTAGATTTTTCTACAATATTCGCTTTAACTTCTTCCAACACGTTTTTTGGTAATTCATCAGTTTGCCAATCAGGTGTCTTTGGCGAGTCGTCTTCTATCTTATTTTCTCCCTTTAATTCAGTTCCTTCTTCCTTGATTTCCTTCACTACTCCCATTTCTTCTGGTTCTACAACTGGAAGGGCATCTCGCAAATATGTGGTATAAGCTTGAGGATAATTTTTATTACGATTGTATATATCTAATTGTGTCCATGGAAAGCTGTTATAGTAGAAACTTGCAGGGTGAGATAGATTGTGGTGATGTATATATGAAAATGGATAAGGAAGTAGTTGCATAGGGCGTTGAGGAGGAGGTAACTTTGGTGGATACCAAGGAGGATAATTTTGTTTCTTACATGGTCTTGGAGGTTCTGGTGTTAGCGTGTTATATGGTGTATGCATATATGATGACATTCTTTGAAAATTGGACATTGGATAATAGTATGGTGACTTCATTAACTCAGGATCGGGAAAAAGTCTATTGAAGTATGAAAGTGGGTGAGGATAGGTACGTGGTGTGTGTATAATATTTGTCGCTTCAATATTTAGATCCTTTACTCTCTTTTTGTTATATTGTAATGGTTCGTACCAGCGCGAAATAGAATCTTTGTTTTTTGTTTTTTTCATTTCATTATCATTTGTCTGTAAAATATTCACCGTATTTTTTTCTGATTTCTCATTCGCACTATCTATTTCATCATATATCTCTTGAGCTAAATTGTATATTTCTATTATCGCTTCTAAGTCACTTTTTTTAACTGTACGAAGAATTTCAGTTATGGTGCTTATCTCATCTTCGGTTAAATATCTATCAGCTGTTTCATCGTCAATTCGGTACTCCTGTTTTATTTCGTTATTATTATAGAAATCTTTAACAAATACAGGTTGTTTTGAATTGCTTGAATCTGGCTTTTTTATCACAGCAAAAGAGTTTTCGCTTGGGCTCGTCGACATGTCGTCGTGAGGTATATTTTTTGTAATATTTACTTTTTTTATTGGATTAAATTCAGTTTCAGTAACATTTTTCTGTTTAAGTTTACAAGTGTAATTGCCACAAAAGCTTTCAGATTGCCAGGTGGAGTTTATTGGATAAAGTTTGCCAGTGTCTGGGTCTTGACAAAATAAACCTGAAACGATGAAATTAGATTTATGTTTTTCACAATTTTTCACAATTTCACAATGTATCATCGAAAAGTTAGTATTTATTTGAAAATAAATCACTTATTGATTTGTTGATAAGAGATTTTTTTTATTTAATTGTATATGAGTATTTTAAGACATTTTACCAGGCTGTCCATATTTGGAAATATTTTTTATCTTAATATCTTATATTACACTCACTTGTCTATATAATTATTTTTATTTTTAATATATAATTTAATTGTAGATGGAGAGATTTTTTTACTTCTATATTTTCGGAACTTTGCGTTTATCTTCCTTACAAGAACAAGGAAATTTTATTTCATTCCCGAAATCGAGTGAGAACCGAACCCAGAAATGTCGCTTTTAAAATCAGATGCTGTTCTGCTATGCCAAGACGGCCTCTCCTACAATATTGACATATTTTTCATTTATTTTCACACACACAAGAAGAAAATAATATTAAAGTTCTAGCGTTAATAACGATTGTTTGGTTCTAATAGTGTTGTTCTACGTGCCTGAACGATGATATTGGCAGTTTCGTTGTATTGTTACGTTTCTTGTTTTGACTGATATAAATGATTAGCTTTAATACAAAGTAATACGATATATTTTTGACTTTGTGTTTTTAATATTAAAGGTTGACGCGTAATATTAAAATTAAGGGTCGTGATGGCGCAGTAGGACTAAGTCTGATAGTAAACGTTATACGTGTGGAGTTAAGCTCCATTCTAAGGATTGGATTTAAATTATTTTATTTTTTTCAATTTAGCCACTCAACACACAATATTTCGAAAATTCGGAGCTGCATGTGGAACGAATATCTATATATGCTTTGCGGGAAAACGCGTGAAGCGCTTTTCTATTCAGAAATATTACGCTGGGCTATATACATGATAATACTTCCAGTTTCTCTATAAATAGAACAAATAATAAAAAAGGCATATCTTTGTATATTTACCTTTAATATGTGTTCCGTGTACAATATTCAAACACACAAACACAGAGACACAAAGAAGGACGTGCCTAAACATTCTGTCACTAGCTATTGTTGTAAGTGATGACTGAACACTGACGGTGTGTCATATGCGAGTATTGTTTTGATTATATCGACGCTTGCTATTTTACAGTGTTTCTCAATTTCTTGAGAATGTAAAGTAAGACATTCGCATTTCTTAAGGTAATAACAATAATATAAGAAGAGCAAATACAAAATATATAAGAAATATATTTGAGTTTCGTACCATAAACGGAATAACGGAACCTTTTTAGTATCACTTTATAGTAGCTGGCTGTCTCTGTTTTTTATTTGTAGCCAATAATCTGCATTCAACTTGAGTGGATAGTTTATAACTTTCATAGATAAATGAATTATAAATTAAAATTCTAACATTATGTTTGCTATACAGTGAAAGACTCAGATAGAATATTTTTTATTTATTAAGCAAAATATAAAAGGAGCCTTTTATTTGACGGCCACTGCATTCGTGAATTCGCGAACGTGCCTTAATTCGACACTCGCTATCGCCGTGAATTCCGCTGACCGATCTGAATGATAAATCACTTTATCTAAGACAATTTACTGTAGTTAAACACATAATATATGTATATGTATATTTTTCATTGTCCACATTATTTTCGCTGCGTTGAGTTCCGTCGCTCACACGGTGAGTTCCATCACTCGCACAGGACAATGCCTTCAGAATTCAGGGGCAAGTTGGGAGCGGAATGTTGCAACACTACGCTTCCTCTGCATGTTTCTCTTTCCTGGTGACATACGGGATATAGTGTGCAGCTAATTTCGTATTTTTATTTATTTATGTTTTTACATTGTCATATGATTGGTAGAAATTATAATCGAAAATCACACCTTTGTCTTTATATATAAAACATAATTATGTCCACTAGAGGGAATGACTATATTTAAATTATTTTAATTTCCGTACACTGGTAGACAAAGCGCGATGCTAAGCTCCGCTACTCAACGAGTAGTCTCAAAATTAAGGTGGTGCATAGAGAACGCAGCATCCTAGTGATAAAGCTTTCTCTGACTGCCTTTCACATTTGCACTGAGTTTTAATTATTTCCTTAAGACGGCACTTGATCCTGTTACCAACTTTAAGATTATATTAATACATTCTATGATATTAAATGTACTTGAAGTGTTAAAGTGTAAAGCGGAATAAAATATCACAAACTATCCTTATAATTAAAAATATTCACAATGATTTTACGAGGCGTCCGAAGGATATTTAAAACAGCGGGCGGTGTACAGTCGAACCAATACAATATTGAAGCAAAGCTCGTTTTGGCTTCAAATTTGATAATAATGCAGGTAAATTTTGATGGTTAATAAAATATTTTTACTTAGATCCACATGGCGTAACTTAGTGATAAAACAATTTTCTACACATTCCATACTAATTGGCGACGTTTCTGAACTAAGAAAATAATTAATTTCTACGAATGAGAGTCGTGGTTGACATCATAGTGTTAACATTCAAAAGCCAAAATGGCCTAAATTATATATATTTAAATGAATAAATATATATATATTTAAATAATAATAGTACAGAGAAAAGGGATAAGAAAACATTTGAAATATCAACACTGTATACTTTCGACCTGTCGCCAAATATCTGTATGTATAAATATTGAAAATAACTTTAATATATGCACTATATGTGTAATGACTTCATTCTTGTGGTAAGCTTGCTAACGAAGTTGCTTATAATTTAATTAAAAAAGTTTTAGTTTAAAAATTGTTATTATATTATAAGTAAAGCATTTATGAAACTGTTCAGTTTAATTCTCATTCTATTAATAACTTTTGCAGTTTACGTTCTGATATGTTCAGGCAAGTATTTATAAAAGAAATACTTCCTTTAGCTTCATATAAGAGGATAGTAGACGGAGATAACCTTTTGATTTTTTGTATATATTTCCTGTAATATTTTACTTCCATTTTCTCTGAGTAATTGACATTGAACGGCAAACTAAGTATCAAAAGACAATAGCAATGCTTATATATAATCCATCCCATGCGCGGAATTTGAATCCATAACTAACACGTGCGGTCAGACACATTCCACTTATACCACTATTATGTAAAGGATCTATTTAATTACAAATCCAGCGTAATTAATAATTTGTAATATATTATAGTTGTAGATTCCATTCTAGCAAAAACTATAATATTATAACTAAATTTTAAAAACATCCAGAAATATATTAATTAAAATAGGTACACTGTGGGTTCGAATTCCACTCCATGAAATGAAATATTTAATTTTTATTTTCTTGCTCTGGTAACGAGGTACCGCAGCATTGGGTTCCACCAATCAGCAAGCAAAACCTCCAGAATTCAGCGGAAAGCGGGGAACCGAAGTGTCTTAATAAGAATGATTCCTTCAAACAGATTCCTTCTACCTGCTGTATGCGGAATACAGCGTAGAATTAAAAAAAAACGAACATATTTAGCCGACTGTACCTCACAACGGGGGTTCACACTCGAAGGTGTAAAAAACCAAATTAGATGTTAGCGAGTCAAAGCTTCCCGTCCCAAGATAAAAGTATTAATGGTTGAATTATACAAGAGTATTAAGTTAGAATTAAACGCGGTAATAAGAGAATCATTACTGGGGATTTTTTTTCGTTGATTTTGAAACTGTGTTTGTGATTTGAAAGCGAATGTTTTAAAATTTTCTCTATTAGGTACGCTACTTATTTTTGATAGTAAAAGCAGCTTATTGCTCTTTGTAAAATATATATTTTTTATCGTTATGTTTTTATTTTAAACCGAAATCGATCTTAAAAGAACTGCTTGAAATTGAAATAAAAAATAACATTAAGTTGCATTCCTTGTAAAAAATTTTATCTCTCTATCCATTTGTCGCAAAACACGACGTCAATTCCCGCCCACGGCACTGATAAGAATAATTACTTAGCAATGTCAAAATGCAAAAAAGGGGTCCTTTAAATGCATTTATTTGCATTTCTCTTTTTCCATTTTGTCTGCACGCTGTAGATAGAGGGAACCTATCGTTAAGACACGACGTTCTCACGCACTGCTTATTTTGCGAGACATATTGAGTGGCGGAAGTAAAGCTGAAAATTGGGAACGGAGTGTCTTAACACTATGTTGCCTTTGCTCACAGTCGGCGGGATACAGCAAGAAAAAACAATAAAGAAAAAAATCTATAATAGTGACTAAACGTAAACGACAAAATCACGTACCATTACAAGTCAAAATATATAGTCGATATAAATCAGAGCTCGCATGAAAACACAACATAAAATCGAAAATGATAAGTTTTACAGATACATACATACGTACATACATACATTCGCGGTATTATGTAAATCGTTATGCCTTTTGTTTTAGTTATAAATAGCTGTTCGCAAATATACGTATTGTACCTATTTGTGAAACGATCGCATTATATTCTCTGAAATACTCAAAAATATTGCTTTTGAAACTTTAAATTGTGAGGTAATAACATGAAATATATGTATTCATAATAATGAATATTTGTTTTTATTTCAGTTTTACGGATACATAAAGGTAGGTACGTTGGAAGCATTGTGTGTTCAGTGGTGGAGCTTAACGCCGCATTATGACTTGCTACAGCGGGCTTATATTGTTATGGCTCACCAAAAAAAATACTTTGGAGACGAAAGTATCCAAACTTCAAGATCAATAATCATACTACATGGATGTTATGCGACCATGGTCGCCTGATCTACCTAGGACTTCCAAATTTCATAATAATAAAAGAATTTGTGGAAGTTAATGAATTTAAATTATGTACCTACTTAAAAATAAGAACTGTAAAAAAATATCTTTATTATGTATTCTAATATTATACTGAAGAGTTTGTTGAGGCCGGTCATGGCGCATAATTATGCGACTGTATATGAGTTAGGTTTTTTTATATTCGATTTCCACTCGTAGGAATGAAATGGCAAACCGCAACTTTGAATTCCGCCACTCATCTAGCAACGCCTCCAGGATTTGGCGGAAAAAGGGAATAGGGAAATTAACATTAAGTTCCTTCTGCCTATCCTGTTATATAAGGGATACAGCGTAAAGCTTATCTATTTAAACAGTACAAAATCAACGCAAAACGTGCTTTTAAGAGATGTTTAAGACACAATAGAGCAGTGCACATAGTTCAGCTCCAACCTTCCGTGCTCGCCCGCTAATGTAGCGGGAGCACGCGATACTAACATTTTCGACCTCAATACGTTTATATACCGATTTGCTTTTTATTTTTGTGTGGATTTCGATTGTTTTTTGAAAAGGTCACGCGAGAGAGTGGTGTTTGAAGAATCATTCAGTTTTCATACGTATAGGTTATTTTGAGATAAAGTTACTTTTTATATTATTATAAAATTTATTTTATTTAAAAGAGGACAGAAGTTAAAAGAATACATTTACTTACCAAGTTTCGAGTTCTTCCAATACATTCAGCATTAAAAAGGAGTGCTTTGATACTACACTTCTTCTGCCTACTCTTCTGTATACATGTAAAAAGGACGGAATACAATGTAAAAAGAAAAAAAAAACTAGAAACACTAAAAAAAAATAATGTAATATTAATCATAATACAACAACTTGTATTCGTATCGCATCTAAAGATTCTTCCGAACAATTTACAGAATCTCGATTAAGTGATTCGCTTCAATAAATAATGATTTATCGACTGTGAATTGGTTATTCCCCGTCGATGGTACGATTTCCTCCTGATCTTTGATCTTTTGAATAAGGAATAAAAGTTTTTTCTTTGTATAATGCTAAGAAATACGATTTTGTTTGTTTATTTTCTCACATACATAGGTACCTCGAGAATTTGATTCGCAATGTTTTCAATTATTGGCCGATTTGGGGATACAGTGATGTATTTGCTAAGATTAGATGTGAAAAACTATCTAAAAATGTATTTAGGTAAAGTACAAGTAATTTTACTCTGAGTGACATTTGAACCTATAACCTTTCCATTCAATTTGACACATTAGGCACAATTCTCCTAAAAATATCAACAAGTTACGATTAGAATCTGTACTCTGTGCCTGTGCAAGAAGTTTTTATGATCATATAGGTAAATTGTGTACAATGAGGTTATGAGTTGATAGTTTAAATTTAAAAGACAATTTTTATCTTCTCCTTTTAAGAGCGTTTAAATAAAAGCTTTTTCTAAAAATGATTTTTTGCTTTTAATTTATTTTTAACTTCATGATATATTCCGCATGTATAATAGGCAGAGAACCTAGTGTTAAGATACTCCATTCTCCATGGCCCGCTAAATTTCCGTCTATTTTTATCCTTAAATATTTTTCTTAACTCCGCCTTTGTAATTGTAGTACTATAAAAAATGTAGGCAGAGCCGGAACACTTAAATTACAATTCCAATATACCGCATATACACAACTCATTTATCATTGGCCCAAACAAAAGTAACCAAGAAGGCTGACAAGTAATCCCTTAAAATTTACGACTCGAGTCGTAAAAACATTGCAAATGACATATTTATTTACCCTTCCTCATTACTTTAATTAAAACGTTAAGAAAATTGTTCAATTTCACATAAAATCGATTTTTTACAATCCAATTAGAAGTAAGAGAATGGGTGGGCTGAGTAATTTGTCTTAGCTTCATAGTTTTTGTTTTGTAAGTTTACAAGTGGCTTTTGTAGGAAAAAAGGGATAGAATTTAAAACACCTGGTGTTTAGGTACATCGTGGTGTAAGTCTCAGGGTAAACATATTTTTTAATTATGTGAAGATTTTAAAATTCTATTATTTTCAATTATTAATAAGATCTATTAGAAGTAACTAAATCAGATATCTGTAAAAATTAGGGAAAAAAAAATACAATACTATAATATCTATTAAAAAAAGTGAATAATATAACATCTTAATATCAAAAAACAAATGCGTAGAATAAGAAAAAAAATCAACAATTTTTTAATTAAGCCGAACGCATTTCAAAATGGCGGCGTTAAATACGGCGTGAACGTTTTGACGTTTGACGCGACGCTCGGGAGAGCTTGTATAATTTTATTTTGAAATATCAAAGAAGGCCTGTAATTATTTCGATACCCACGGGAGAGGCATGGATATGATCAAAATTATTCATTTATAATGAAATAATTATGGTATAATGCATTAAATTTGGTTATACGTACAAAATGCAAAATGTCTGCTATCGAAATAATTTCACATGTGGTGGTTGCTAATTCGATCTTTACTCGCGGGAATCTACTTGTATTCATTTTTTTTCTTGGGAAAAAAGACAAATTGCGAGGTTGAGTTTCGCTCAGCATATCTTTGGTTTTTGTTTAACCTAACCTTCGGATTTCCCGGATTTACCAGAGTAGGTAAGCCTTGAGTAATTACTGAGGTAGCCTATGTTATTTTTAATTTTACTCGTTGAAATAAATAAAATCAATAAAAACTATTATTTTGAAAGATAAACTAGAAACAATTATATTTCAATGATGATTTTATTAACTAAAAATATTCCTTAAAACTAGAGAGACAACATTAGGCATTTTATAGTCAAACCGACGACCTCCTAAAAATTGACGCTGCCACCCGACCAGTACGTAAATATTAATTTAAAAATAAATATAAAATATATTCATCAAGATAATTTAACTGTCCAACACAATTCGTTATCCCGAAACGTAATAAACGGTATCCTTTGTGGTTAACGATTTTAATTAATAGCTCCATCCTCCTGTCAACCTCGAGAAAAAGTTGCTATCAATAATATTCGAGGAAAAAATATGTGTGGGCCAAGTCATAGGCTTGAGCGTAGGCGTAGTAATTACAAAAAATAATAATAAGCATATTTTACAAAATTTAACTGTTTTTAACATTCAAAAAATGTATTCAAGTTACATATGACTAGTTTTACCTGCGATTTCACCCTCTTCAACTGTATACGTGATGAATATATTATATAGTACGAAATCAAATTAGGCACAAAAATCCGTACCGTAACGTATCTGTTTTTTTTAATGAAACTTATTTTTAAGAATGATACATGATAGTACCCGAGAGGTAGACCAGGGTTGCCTTGAAAGATTGTGCCGCAATCACTTTTAATTAAATTTATGCTAATTAGTTTTTCTTAATGAATTGCAGTTATATGTTTTTTTGTGAATTCAACATCATTTAAAAAAATCTTTGATCAGTTTAAATTACAATTATTTTACGAATAACTCTATCAAATATGAAGAGAATATATAGAAGAGAAAGTTCTAATAACGAAAAAAATCACCTTGAATTCTCCATTTTTGCGTGAATTCGAGAAACTTAAGTGGCGGAAATCAAAGCCGTGTTGTATTACCAGAGAAATAAAACTTACACTGCATTTTAAGTCACGGCGCCACGACGGCATCAACTTATTTTAAATAATTAATATATCACTCTTTACTTTACAAAAATTTTTAGAAATAAAATATTTTATCGTATATCCCTTGTACTTTATTCTTATTTAATTAATTGGTAGCGCGTTAATTGTTCTTTCGTTTCTCGAAGGAAAATCTGTTTCGTTTAAATATATTTTCATATATTTTATCGTGAAGCATCTCTGGCATTGTCTAAAGGCAAAAGGAACACAGTTCAAGACACTTTTCGCTCAATTTTTGAGACAATGCTACTAGAGAGAGTCAGTTATTCCTCCAAGTAGGAACCCATAACAGTCATGTTTACAACTGTCATACGAGTGAGCAGGAATTAAGAATGTTTTTTTTGTTATGTTGTAGTTTATGGTGTTTAATGTTCTTTTTTTTTGTTTCTGGAGAACTTTCACGGTAAGGTGATGATATGCATACTAAATATATCAAAAATACTGCTGTAAATTATCTTAATTGAGAATTTGATGCACTTTATTTTTGTTTATTTATTACTAGTGTACTCTCTTCTTCATCGATCTTAACATTTTAATATTTGCAATTATGTACTGTCTTTCTTTTTTTAACTTCTTCTGTATTTACCTGGGTTGCTCATTTTACCCCACATTAAATTGACATAAACGGTGCTAAACTAAAAAGTAAAAGTTATAAAATAACAAAGAAGCATAAAAGAGCAGAAGTAATATTCTCACAGGTAGTAACACATACAAGTACATATACCATTTGTACTAAATCTCAGTAAATATGTAAATGGTTCATTTATTTTAATTAGAACTGTCGATTGCATCTCCTTTGATATAAAGCCAAGAAGTACTTAGTAGTTACAGAAGTGTCATATTAAAATATATTTTTTTATTTGACACTTATTTTATATGTTGAAATATAGATGGTATTAATCGATAAGTTATTTTTGTTTTAATTGTAGGTACAATTTAAAACGAATCTACGAAGTATCATTTAAATCGATTAAATAAAAAGAATTGCATATTCTGACCTTTATTATAGAACTTTTTGTACATTGAATTCCATCTAAAATTGTTTGGTAATTTTCAAGTAAATTAGTAACAAATTTTTAAACGTATATTTTCTGATAATAACAACTTTTAATAAATACTTTTTCCGACGTAGTAAGGGAGAAAATGTACTTTCTACCAATTTCTTAAGGAAATTGCACATTAAGTGGTGGAACTCAACGCTGCATATCGTCTGCCACTGCCACGATGGTCTCTAATATTAGTAGAATTTGTTTTATAAAATTTATAAACATCTAATTAAATTATTAAAAACATATAATAAGACTTCTAAACCGTACAAGCTCTGTGGAATCTCGTTATTCCTTTCAATTTAATTGGTAGATTCTTCGAGTGATATCGATCTGACACCTCTGGGCCTATATCATTTGTGTTTACTTGTGGGTTATTTTTTATTTATTCATTAATGTGTGTGTTTACTTAATGATTACTTATTTTTTATTGTTTTCTACTTTTTATTACATGTTCAAGATATTCCTGTCCCAAATACTTGTAATTATTGCTTTATTATCGCTATAGCTGTATTCTGCACATAGTAGGGTAGGCAGAGGGAACCTGGAAACCTAGTGTTAAGTGCACTCCCATAAAGACATTTTCGTTCTCCGCTTTCCATATAAGTCGCGTTGAGTGGTGGAATTCAAAGCGGCGCCTTATCTGTCTATCCTCATTAGTCCGAGCCAAGAAATAAATATATTATTATATTTCATTTCTCTAAGTAGGTATTGAACTCACAACCTTCACGTTAACACTCGCACACTTGTGCTCCTGCGCCAAAACAGCCTCACGTGAATTTAATAAACGTATTGTAAAACAGAATTATTGAACCCACAAACTCAACGTACTAAAATTAGAATCAAATTTAAGTTTTATATGAAAATAAAGAAATATATAAGCGGAGCTTTCATTCTTCATGCTTTTTAGTTTCCGAGACTAAGCTTTTTAAATAGAAGTTTTATTAAAAGTCTACTTTTAAGACTTAAATAGTGCTCGACGTTCACTGTTTCTTAGAAATCGTTGTTTTTCATAAAGTTTGTTTTCTGAAACTGAATCTTGTTTATATAAAGTACCTATTTATATATTTTTTCTATTTCGAAATAGATTTGTAATCAGGTTTCTACGATATCTGTAAATCGTTTTTATTGAATTATTTATATAATTATATTTTATATAATTTATAGTTATTTTAATTTCCCGGACCATGTAATACGACAAAACGCGGCGCTAAATTCCGCCACTCAACACACACTATCTTGACGGATAATGGATAACGGTTTGTTAACCCTAACTTCCCTCTGGCTACCCTGCTGTATGCGGGATAGCGTGAAGCTAAAAAATACACAGGTTTATTAAATTATGATTTTCAGTTTTGTTATAGGTTTACTGTATTTTGTTAATAAGTGTTTAACTAATTACTTTTTTCCACTAAGCTACTGTATAAAACAGCCATAGCGTATAAATTACATTAGTCACATCTAATTCGAGTTAGGTTTGAACAATCGGAAAGCGGACGTGGGTATTTCCGGTAACATTGTCAACGATACTCCGTATTTCATTGCGGAAATTTCTAAAGGCATACCGATCTCTTGGTTCTCTTGTTTTATTATACAGTGTTAAAATAAATAAATTAATTATGATTCATCGTGGTATGCCACGGTGGTGTCGGTTCGATTTCTAATTATTTTCCCTTCTAATTATTTGTTCTAATTATTAATTCTAATTATTCTCTCTCGCTACAAGACAAAGTTCTGCGTTAAATTACGCCATTTAACACGCAATGACTAGAAAATTAGTGGGTGCGTGGGGAAAGGTGAGTCGTTACACTAGGTTCCTTCTGTCTATCCTGCTATATGTGAGCACAATGTAAAACAATCTAAATACAAACAAGAAAACCGGCCAAACACGAGTCGGTCTCGCGCACGTAGGGTTCCATAACATCCACAATGTCTTTTGGCATTTATTGGCTGGTGATGCAGGCTAATAACAGACGTGCAGTCAAAAGGGCAGAGAGCAGTCTTAGTAATAGAGTCTCGTCTTGATTTCCCTTTGGCTACGGAACCCTAAAGAACATGATATACGTTACTTTCACATTTAGTAAATAAGTGATATCAAATGAAGAACTATTGATATAAAATCGAAATATTTTCTCTCTAACAAGCTAATATAGGTGTCCTAACAATAGGTTAACAATGGTCTTGCTAGTCATTTACAACAATGGTGCGACCTTCACGATGTGACCCTCGAGACCTGCTACGGTAACTAAATTAGTGAATATCATCTACCAGGAGGTATTAAAATATATTATACTATTATATAGGAAAAACTAGCAAACTTTGCTTAATTTACGGTTTTTTTAGCTTCACGCTCCAGTGAGTGGTGGATCTTAATGCCGTACTTTGCCTCTGCCTCGTCACTAACACCAGAAATTAAGAAATGAAATAATAAATATTTCATTCCTCCGAATGAAAATCAAACCCACAACCATCCGTCGCATTTAGAGTCATACGCTTGTGCCCCTTAGCTACGACTTCCCCAATGCTTCATAATATATTATAAAAATTTCCCAAAATAACAATATGATATTTTCTATACAAACAATATTCGTAGGTTCGCCAAAATAAAGACGTAAATAATAAGGTGCATGATTGATGTGCCTCAGGACAATTTGTTTTACCTAGGCCTCTAGGATACATTGGGAAGCGGCAGCGGAGAAGGTAGCGGATTTTAACAAATATTTCTTATATTTAATATTTTTAGTTACTAAATTTAAATGGTATGTAATATACATATTAAACATAGATAACTTTTAGTTACCACCAGCACATGGAAATATATTTTAATGACAATACATTCAACTCTTTTTTTCATCCTCAAGTTGTATCCTCTCAAGTTCTATATGTCAATGAGATGATAAAATACATTTACAATCAAGTGACCTGGCTGATTTGCCCCTTTTTTCAGTATTATAAAAATATATCTTATTATTGATTACGTAATTGAAGAGGTTTATTTATTTGAGTAAATGCAAGATTTTCAGACCTTCTAAAATACCAACATGTATTGGGACAGCCTCTGATTGTAGACGCGATGGCTGTGACTTCGATCCTTACATAGAAATGTATTTATTTAAAGCAGCATAATATGTGATATTACAGATTGTCTGTAATGGTCCTTTGCTCATCTCATTATCTTCGTTTTGATCAGATTTTCGCAAAGGTGTCCGGCCCAGTCCCAATTAAACGACTGGGCAATGAACCGCCAACCATCACGCACAGTTAGATACTTGAACCTACATAAAAAATAGAAAGGAATAAATATTTAATAAACATCAACACGCTCACGTAAGACACAGGCCCCACGGCTAGTCGGTTGCCGAGTCACGATCCCATCATAAAGTAGACGATACTGCATTTTGACACAAATATATTATATTGTATGTAAAAGTCATGTAAAATAATATACCTACATTAAGGATATGAAATTTGTCTAAGTCATTATTTAGGTGAATATACGAAATGTTATAAGGACACTGTTTCAGTAATATCAAAACTATTTTGACTATAACTAGATCTAAAGGTAGCAGTATAAAATTCCCCCGAGTGAAAATTCAACCCACGACCACTGCCATGACGGAATAAATAATTTTAACATATTACACAGAATAATTGTATAACAGTAAGCCAGTAATTGTTTAAAAAACATCAAATATCAAATCTTCATCTATAATGTCTATACACAATGTACGTGTCAGTTACCTCGAGCTCTCAGATTGTGTCATTTACTCTGCCTACACACTTTTTAACTATTTCCATTGGACTATGCGGGCTAAGACGCAGGTAAAGACTCGTCTATAAAAATATTAGTCCAATGTTATCTTTTCCTGGAAAACAATCTGAAATACCTTGTTATAACAGACTGAAAGTAGTTCAAAATTTCTATTTATTAAACTTAATAGATTATTAATTAGCAAATAGCGTGCACCATTCCTTGTAGTGTGTAGATTTTAAGCGCTGTATTTATATTTAACAATGCTATAATTGATTGTGATTTGTTTATTATTTAGTTTGTAGACTGAGTAAAGTAAAACTATAATAAGATCTTTAATTTTTACGCCTTTTTTTACACAGGGGTGTTAAAATCGCAAAGGGGCTTACAAAAATGTATAGTACTAAAATATACGTTATTAATCCAATGACTGTAAACGGGACGGTCGTGGGTTCAATTTCTACTCGAAGAAATGACCATTTCCATTTCTTCATAGTGCTGGACTCCGCCACTCAATATGCAATGACCCGAAAATGTACGGTGTGGGGTACGGAGTGCCTCAACACTACGTTCCCGCTGCTATAAGCTAGATAAAGCAAGAAACGACAAAAAAATTAAGTTAGTTAACTATAATCAAACTAAACCTTATCACAACAGACATAGCCAAATATAAACACAATAAACAATATGCGATAGTGTTGTCACAAATCACGAGGACAATATATTGAATGACCAATCGGAGAGCTGGCTCCGCGCCAGCAGCGCCATCTGCTTGTGAGGATCGTGATTGATATAGCTAATATGCCGTGATGTTACACGGAATCATTAGAGTAGCTGATCTATTGATGATTGCTTTTGAATTGTATTTGATTTGTTAAGTGGGACTCTGGATATTGTTATGACTATGTTTTGAATTTAACTGGAAAGAGGAGAATAAAGTCTCTTAGCACTACATTCTTTCTGGCTATATATTTATATTATATGGATTTATGTAATTTATATAATAATTTATTTATATAGTTAACTAAAGTGTGACTTATTTTCTAACATAGCGACTATTTGCTTAAATGGAATACGGACTGACGCCTGAACTAAGATTCCCTGTGTTCCATTTCGCCAAAACGTGCAATATATCAGTATTTTCAATGTCACAATGGTAGAAAAAAAAAAATTCTCTGTTTAAAATTTAAATTCATACACATCTTGATTACCTCTGTAGAGCTTTTTGAGAAAGTAATTTTTATTTTTTTCGCGACAAATCAAAGTAGAAAGTTAAATCAATTATCTCATGAATTGAATTTGGCAAAGTAAGGACTTAATTAAAAGTTATATTTTATCCGATAAATTTATTTCTCAATTTGCCAGGCTCTAACCCACTATACTCCAGAGAGATTACGTGTTGAGTTAAGAAACCTTGTATTGTACCTAGTTTGCTTAATTAATGCGAGAAGCTAAAATATTATTACATTCAGATATTCCCTCGAGTTCAAAATCGAAAGAAATGTGCCATAATTATACTCATATATATTTTTTTTACTTTCAAGCTTTGTCCCTAGCGGGGTAGCCAGAGAGAATGAAGCGCCGACCGCTACGGTCTCTGCATAACTTTTGCCTCGTCCACTTTGCTCAACATCCTCATACAGGTTCTTTGGAGGGACCTAATACTTTCTGCTTGACTTAGCTTATAGATACTGTTCTTCAAAGGTCAACTGGAATCTCCCCATGTAATTGTTTCGTGGTAATATTTAATTCAAAAGTGTTTTGCCTAAGAATCTTACCGCATATTTTATTAAACGATCCCATGACCTCCTTCGCACTATATAAACCAAAAATGTTAGATACTTAATGCAAATTCATCAGTGTTGATATCTTTGTTAACACTCTAGTAAGGGGAGTCAGGCTAAAGCGAGGTAATTACGTTAATGAATTTGAATACTTTTCTTTTGAATGGGAGAACTTAATATTGACTTAATTTCGATTCGTTAAGGCTTCTTGAATTTGAAGTTTAAGAATGGCTACATTTAATTTTTGGAATTCGCTGGGAATTTTAAAAAAGCACTTATTCCTCGATAATTTGAGGTATTAGTTTTGGTTACCTCCTCCTTTAAGATAATATTATAATTTCAATTTTAATTTCTACAAAATTATTTAGGTTCTGGCTTCACCATCAGACCAGATCGATGGTACCATATTATTGTATTGTCACCTAAGCTATGTAAAAGATTAGAAAGTTTTTATTTAAAAGTTACTCATACTTCAAAACCTACTAAAACGCTCTAAAATCTTACACCAAAATCCAGTAAAATCTAGTTCCATCACTAAACAATACTATTTAGATCCTCCCATTGACACAGTTGGCTTCAAAACTAATAATAAAACGATTGGAAATCCCGACTATCGGTAATGGCCGTATAACCGTTACCATACATTTGTATTAAATACTATTTTATGAATGTAAATGCCATTTATAATTGCTTCTAGTTTTGAGAAAGTGGAAATTTATTTTGTTATATTTTATATTCAAATATTCAATACTTTTTTCAATTCAATTTTTTTCTTGTTCTAGAAAGGTGATGATTCTAGTGAGGTGATTTATATACAGGTTGTGGGTTTGATTCCCACTCGAGGAAATGAAATTTTTAATATTTTCATTTCACTGCTTTGGTGACGAGGCTCCCTCCGTATACTTTGCTATGTACATGATACAGAGTGAAGCTAAAAAAAGTTTGTTTCACTTTAAATTTTATGTAAAACATGCGAAAATCGAAGATCTCTTTAGGTATAGAAAACATTATTTGGTAACTTACCGCTCTACATATACGTAAGTGTTATGCTGTATCTTTCTCCAGAGTAAGATTGATGGCCATCACACAGCTGCATGCACAGAGCAGCATTTGAACATTTTAGTTCTTGAACTTTATACGAGTATTTTTCCTTAAAATATATTTTACGGTTACATTTGTGGGTTCGATTCCCATTCGAGGAAATGAATGATTTGTATTTTCTTACTCTGGTGACAATACAGGCGGCTCTTAATTTCGATATTATTTAGCATATACGTCATACGTATGTCTCTCAATTTAGGCTGTACTTGGGGAAACAAACAAACTGTGCCATTATAAACATTAAGTATTCTCAAACTCAGCAAATTTTGCATATAAATTTAATCTTTTTCGCACTAATGCATAATTTATGTAATGATACAAGTTATCTTTTGTAAACATATTTGATTTATTGAAGAGTAATATCGAAAGTGCTATAACATACATATCTCCCCTATCAAATAGTCTTTTTGCAATGTAAACATTTTTAGTGCATTTTTATGTATAGTTTACATAGATAATGACATTGATAACAAAATATAACATAAAGTATAGAGTGTAAGCGATATGATTTATTTGTGCCTTTAGGCGTACTTGTTGATTTTAGTCGTGATGTTTGTGGGTTCGATTTTCATTTCGGGCTCGTGAAAATATTTACTTTTAAGAAACTTATCATCTTAACATATGTATGCATATGATGATGTCTTAGATAATATTTGAACTAATTTCAGTACATGTTTCAAATAGGTACCTAAGTGATTGACATATTGGAGTCGGTTTATTTTGTAAATCACTTTTATCATAATCTTAGTTTTGGCTTCACTTTTAAATTGTAATTTATTTTATTAAATATTTAATTCTTAATAGTACTACATACAGTTGTGTCTGTATATACAAATGTATGTACATAAATACGTATGTAAAAGCAATAAAAGCTCTCAGCTTCCTCTAGTTTGTTGGTTCTTAAGCTTGAAGTTTTCTCGTACAGAGCGATTGCGTACTTCAACAATTGATTTGGGATGCAAGATTTATATATGTAGCTTCTGAGCACTACGGAAAGGAAACGGAAGTAAATTCTATTCTTATAAAATGTATTTTGTTCCAAGAAAATAAAATTATGTTACCTGAAAGATAACACAGAGAAAGAAAGATATATAAATATAATTGATATATCTAGTTTTCTAAAGGCAATTAAATAAATGTCATCCATTCAAGTGTAATTCAGTACTGTACTATAATAGGACAAACTTATGTTAAATATAACAAAACATATAATATAGAAAACGAAACATTGAAAAGAAACGTTACCAAATATAGGCACCGGAAGTAAATGTGAGTGAAGGACGTACAAGCCTACCCCGATTTACTTCTAAGAGGAAAAAAGGCGTCACGCAATGAATATGTAGACACGCTATAGTGTTCTAAAAGAAATAACGGAATATATAGTTTTGAACATGAATTTGATAAATCAGCTTCACGCTATATCCCACACACAGGAGGATAGGCAAAGGGAACGTAGTGTTAAGACTCCGTTTTTTCCTTCTCTTCGTCTCCGTTCTTACCATACTAATTACTAATAATAGTTTCTTTAAAGCTTCCCTCAAATTTATCAACATTACGTTATTTGTTTCACGCTGTGTCCGCATATAACTTTCTCCGGTCTGGATAAAATTATGGCGTTGAGTTCCACCCCTTACCAAGAAATGTCTCAAATAATTGGGTCGAAAGTAAAAATTGTATATCTTGATGTTAGTTTATGTTATCCCTACCTATACTGTTATACGGGAAAAAGCGTGAAACTTCTATTCTTTACTTACTACCAAAAAAAGAGATCTCTATATATATACATATATAATGTATATAAACAAACAATCGAATTTCGGTAGCTTCAACTGTAAGGCAAAGGGTATTGTCGAATGTAACACGGCCTGATTTACCTCCGAGAGGAAAGAACGATACGTTCGTCACGCGAATGTCTCACGCTATGTGGAATATTGATCTTGGAATTTGCTTAAGACACCATTATGGCTTTCTTGAAAAGATTAGCAATACGTGGTAGCTGTGGGTTGAAATTTTGCTTGAAGATTTTTTAATGTGTGTATGTTTGGTAAGACAACATTGCTCTTGCCTAGTAAAATAGCAAATTTTGATCCTACAACTTATACCCTACGTAATAATTAACCTACTTTTCAAAGATAACACAATCTGTTCCTCGCTTCCCGTCCGAATTGCCGATATTGCATGTTAATTGGAGGAACACGATCCCATACTTTATCTCATTTTCAATTAAGATAGACCCCAAATCCCTATGGTTTTAGATAGACAACGCTTTTCGCTGTCGCATTGTACCAAGATTTTTTTTGTCAGCTTCCCGGTGTATGCAGCATGCAGCTGAGTAGGCAGAGGCAGCATATTGTTAAGAAACACCACCTCTCATTTTCCGCCCAACGCCGCGCTTTGCCGAAAAATACCTCCAAAATTCGGTGAAACACGGTGTGTCTTCACACTGGGTTCCCATGTTCCACTTACCTATGTTACCATGTGTGAGATACAGCGGAAAGCTAAAAATATATATACATATTTTACTTTTAAATCAATCCTTACCACCGTAATTATAAAGTTAAATGTACTTAATTAAATTAAAAATGTTTCGTGTCACTGCATCGTATAATTAAATTCAGATCAAATAACACGATTTACTTAAATGTAAAATATTGCAGGGAAATTGCTTATTAAACTATTTGATTTAAATTATGGAAATATAAACCAAATAATTGTTTTACTCACAAGTTTTATGTAATAAATTATTATATTTAGTTCGTATGACGATCGCTTTATATTATTTTAGTACAAGTATATAAATAATTATATTTTTTTTATTTTTCTAGGGTTCCGTAACTCAAAAGAAAAAACGGAACTCTTATACAATCAGTTTGGTGTCTGTCTGTCCATCTAGCCAGACATTGTTATTATATATAGCAAGAAGTGATAACTTACAGTACAAATTAAGTAAAATATCAGAAAAATTTATAATATGAATTAACTAAACTTAGTCAATAATAGATAACGAAATTACTTATTGCTGATTCCGGATTCGGATTCTAGAGGCAGGCAAGTCCAGCAGCGGGCGTTAAGACGTTGAAATAGTGATGATGAGGTCTTTCCGAGCCATATACGCTTCCTATGCCCATATTAGGTCTTTTAACCAATATATAATATAATTTAGGCTTACTAAAAACAAATATAACTAAACGTTAAACACTAAATAATCCCCCCCATACACGAGCGGCGTGGCGTGCGATAACAACTTATTGACAGCTCGCTAACGACCTGTTTTGTTATACAATTTAATGGGATATGTCATAGGAAATATATTTCATAGTTAAAATCTGGTCGAAATCAATTTGGGTTGAAAGCGTGAAAGTGGATATTTATTGGTTATTTTGTAATATTAGTCTTTTTGGGAGTAGGAATTTAGTGATATTATCGGGAAGTATAATTGCACTGTAAATCTTGAGGCCTCATGGCACAGCGGGACAACGTCGGTAAACGCATTGGTTTGGTTGGTTTGATGCTTCTCGGGGGAACGATTTTGTTTTATTTATTTCAATTTTGACTAGCATGATTTGACCTGTAAGATAACGTGCAGTTCCGGTGGAAAATAGGGAGCGTGTGGGGGAGTTTCTTAACATTAGGTTCCCTTTGCCTATACTGAATTTTCTTTTTCGAAAATTTCCAGCTAATTTGTTTCCTAATACAATGTTTACGTAATGTTGCATTTCGTGGTAAGGCAATTAAGTTTGCTAAAATATAAGGAAAATTATTATCTTAAAATAAGATACTATATTTCTTAGTTTTATGCATCGTTATACTAGTAAGTAGTTGCAGCTGTATTTATGATAAATACTTTAATAATACTTTCCCTAACTCAAATCTTATATTTCATGTGATAACCGAAATAAAACTAGTATTCGGCAACATAAACTTTGAACTTCGGTTGTGTATTTTATCCCAACCGAAGAACGGAATGGATCCCGCGGGATAACCTCATACGTTTGGCTTAAGTTGATAATACGGCGTATAGTAGTTATCCAAGTGTAGTTTTAAAGCTTGTTATTTAAATGTTTTACCATTAATAAATATAATATAATTAGCCTTTTATTATGGGTAACTAATAGCAGGCCAGTTGAGTAGTGAAACAGAGCCACAAGCATGCGACTAAAGGCGATAAGTTGTGGGTTCGATTACCACTCGAGGAAACTAAATATTTAATATTTTCATTTTCTTGCTCTGGCAACAAGAAAGAGCACATGGAGGTCCGACACTCCACACGCAATACCTCCAGAATTAGATGGGAAGTGGGGAAAGAAAGTGTCTTAATGGAAATGGTGTATCGGCTAGGTTCCCGGTCCCTCTGCCTACTGTCTGAGAAGAAATGTAACGATCGCAATGAAAATATAACCTGAACACGATTTAAAAATAGTCTATATACTCGTAAACTCAGCAGACTCACAAAAACTCTTTTTTAGAGAAAATCTATTTTTTATGATTTACGATATTTTATGACATCAACAACAATTTGTAAAAAACACTGTATATATGTATTTGAAACATACGACTTTCGGCTATTTATATGACTTTTTGATATTTAAAATGAAACGCCTGCATTGCCTTGATAGCGTTCGCGTGTTCCGCGTGATGAATGGTTGTTTTGAAAATGTTGTATTATCATAAACCAACATAGATATCCCTACATGAAAATAACATAAATATATGGAACATTTATGTTTGTGGCAACCGTGGCAAAGGGGCATGGCGACTGGCTGCAAACCCGACGCTTATGGGTACGATTCCCACTCGGGATTTTGTCGCTCTGGTAATAAAACAAATATTTAAAAGATATGTCTCGAAAATTGTGCGGAAAGTGAGGAACGCAATAAATAAACGCCCGGACAATTTTATAGCATAGGTATTTCAAAAACATCAACCGCGACGATGAAACACATTTTTATATAATAGAAAAATTTTATATTATATATAAATAATATTTAATTTGTTTGTTTCAGACGAAAATGACCTGAAATAATATGACACAAGTCAACATTTGACAACATGGCGACGTGGGCTCTACTTCTTCTCTCCGTGTTCCTCACGACCGCGGTAAGTGGCGTTATTAATATTATAGATAATTTTATAGAAGACCATATCTATATATATAAAAGGACTTGTCCTCGCACAGCCATAACCGCTGATGGTAGAAACATGAAATTTGGACAATGTTTACTGTCGTAATCTGGACATCCACTAAGAAGGGATTTTGAAAAATTTTAACTCTAAAGGGATAAAAAAGGGGTTGAAAGTTTGTATGGAAAAAAAATTAAATCGACACCGATTTTTATAAAATTTGAAATTCAGACTCTTAAAAATATTTAATTGAACACGTGTTTTTTAGAATTCACCCCTAAGCTATAAGCAGGCGGAGCTGCGCGCGTCCGCTAGTGTAATATAAATATGCTTCCTGCATACCCTGCTATATTAAAAAATATATTTTACCATCAGTCATAATCAAATCCAACGTGTCCTATCCAGAACTTCCGTCAATCCATTTCCAGAAATAAGCGTTTGAATTCACTACTGTTGAGTGCCTTCACTCGACGTAACATCTGAATCAATTTAAAAAATGATCAACTAACTCCTCCTGTGTCGCCTGCATATAGCAAGATAGGCAGAGGGAACTTAGTGTTAAGACACTCCGTAACGGACGTAACGCCCCCGCCTAAGCGTAGAGCAAGGAAATACAAACAAATATTGCTCTGATATAAAAATAAAATTTCCTTTGCATAAAGAACCAATCGCTTAAGAAAAGGCCAATCATTCTGTTAGCACAAATCTCACACGGTTTAGTCAAACACGATTCGAGCCCTGATTTTAAAAGATCAAAAGAATTTTGCATGGAAAAATGAAATCGTTCAAACAAACTCTACGGACTGATTGCAGTAAAATATTCTTATTGACTAAATAGTAGTGATGTGCTGCAAATATTTGTATCGATGTTTATTTTTTAGTAAATGTGGAAGTGAGTAAATAAGTTAGTAATAAGTGATAATCTTGGCGGTTGTAAGTACAAATTCAGCGTGGGTGACTTTTTGTAGTAATATAATTATGTTCTTGGTTTGTTTAAAATATATAAATTAAAATAAATGTGGCGTAATAAATATAGCGAAAGTATAGACAATTTTTTTTCATGAATAATATTTAGTAATCTTTGAAATAAGTATAGAAATAATTAACGTTACTTACAAATTGTATACAAGTTAGGTAAATTTTGGCAAAGTTTAAAATGAACTATCCGAAAAGCTGTGGTTTTTGTCCAATGAGTCAGTACAATATATGGAATGAATAGTTTCTCACTATTAGTTTTAAAGGCCGATTATTATAATAATGAAACTTAGATATTTTAATAATCATACAAGAATTAGTTAAATATGATTTTGTCGTACAAGTTTTTCATTATTCTTTAAGACATAGTATCCTGTTTATCCACTGTTTGTACTGTATCCAAGTTTCTACCTGTTAAAGATTTTAAGACATTTTTTTATTACATTGTCCTGTTTTGTATTATCATTTCGAACAAGTCTAATTCTTAAAAAAATAAGGAATACATTATAAAATATCGTCTAAAAAACAGATTTAAAGCTACTTACTATCAAATTAAATACAAAAATATAATATGATTACCAGATTTTTATCGACACTTCCATTACAAGCCAATACGAGCATCACCAACGAATATTGATTTACTGCACAAACTTTGCCCAACGTTTCTATAAAGGCTACGAGTAGATGATTTGGCTTTTATTGGCCTCCTTTGAAATTGCCTGTTTTTGACAACGCTTTAAAATCCTTTGAGACTTGCCCGTACATATTTTAGAATTCTATTATTTTAGGTAATTCCAGTATTAAAGATAACTTTGGAATAATGAATAAATTATTATATCATTTAAGAAAGAAATAAAACAGCTTCACACTGTATCCTGCACAAAGCAGAGTGGGCAGAGGGAACTTAATGATAAAACACTCTTTTCTTCCTTTTCCGCCGAATTCTGCAGGCGTTGTATATTGAGTGGACATAGCAGGTAGGTAAGCAATAGCTTACCACAGACATACACACACATATATATTTATCGGCGGCGATAAATACTTTAATTATCCTTACCGAGATTGAACCAACTTCCATTGCGTAAAACCATACATTATGTCAACTCTGTCCCAATGACGTCACAGAATTCCACTTCACGTTGCCCCATTCCATATCTTGGATAACTGGAAGTGGACTGGGCGTTGGCAAAATGCCTGCGATTTAAAGTTCTTTGGAACTTCATAAATTTTATTGTAACTCTTTCGCTACGTTTATAAAAATCATCGAATATTTTACAAGTTCCCGTATACTTTATGTTCTTATTGGGCGAGTTATGGCCATCGTTTTATCTGAAATTGGGATAAAGTGAAGCTTGTGGACATTCTGAATTTAGCTACGGAGGCAATGTTTTAGAGTAGTAGTAGGCACAACGGCACATGGTGTGAATGTAAGCGCGACGGTAGTGGGATCTATCCCCACTTGAGAGTCTCTTAACATTAACTAGCATGCACTGCAGAGAGAATACCTCGTTATTGATTTTTTTTATTTTTAGGTTCATGCTATATCTAGCATAGCATAAATTAAAAATATTTAACACTTTTTACAATATTTTCTTTCATCTATTTGTCTTTTAAGCATAACTGCCTTCAGAGCCGGTGTAACCGTCTTTTTGACTAAAAAATATTTTAAATAGATTTTTTTTAAATAGAAAAGTGTTTTATTTATAAATATTCTTAAAGTAACTGTGCCCTACTTTCAATATAATTTATAAATCGCTAATGTAATTTTTAAAAAATTGTAGATTTTAGCAATAGTAAAAAAATCGTCAAAATAAATCTTATAAAATTCTTCTCCATTCTTGTTTTTATTAATTTAAAAAAGTATAATGAATGAATTGTATACCTTTCACATACTCTTAAGAATTATAAAACCGTTTTACAATTTAATTACACACTGAATGAAAATTGTAAAAAGCAAAATATGCACAAAACAATTTAGTAATTTTGCTGTAATTTTCTTTCTTAAAGCAAGGCAGCGGCAGCGTCACGTGTTGCCCTTACAACAGGCTGGGCAGAGGGAACCTAGTTTAAGTTCTGTTCCCTACGCACTGTGAAATTTTCGAAACATTGCATGTTGTACGGCGGAATTCAACGCCGTTCTTTGTCTACCAGAGCGGGGGAATGAACTAAATATAATCAATCCTCCAAGTGAGAATAGAATCTAAAACCATCGCTTTTACAGTCAGACGTTTTCTTCCTGCGTCATGATGGTCTCTACAAAGAAGTCCATAGCAAGCATAAACTCCGTTCCCATTAAGACACTTCCGTTCCCCATTTTGAAAATGTAAAATATTTCATTTCCTTGAGTGGGAATTGAGCTCACAACCGTCGCGCTTATAGCTACACACTTGTACCCCTCCGTCACGGCAGCCTCAATTCTTATAAAAATAATTGTTAAAAATTAGAAATATATATAAAAACCGAGTTTTCAGGCATTACTTTCCCGAATGAAAAACTACTAGTTGAAATCGTGGTGTGTTAATTAAAAGTTTTTCCCGCATCCCTCTTTTTTTCCGTTCATTTATTTATTTTCCGCCGGCGAAAGTCGAAAAGCGAATTTTGACGCGGAAACAAGGTGCTACGAGGACAAAGTTATAATATGTTTTGTGTTTGTTTCCGATTTATTTCTTTGTACTATATTTTTGTTAGGTAATCGTCGCGAAAATGGGTTCAAATCCTAAGTTGTATTTTTCATATATATTAATTAATGTTTAATTGACTTAATTTAATAAAGGTTTTCAGGTCGACATTTATGTATGTAATATTGTTGTAATTTGATAATATTTGACACCGGTGTTATTATACAACGAGTGACCTTAAAAATATTAAAAAATTAAAAGCAATAAACATAGTGATTCACCACTAAATTCCTTCTTTCATCCAAACAACATTCCAAAGCTTATCGAGGCAATTTTCATTGCACATATAATTCCCACCCCAAATTCTAGCGAGGCAATAACACTTAATGTTATGTTTCGAGTAGATTGCTCGACGTCTATATAATATTTATACGGATCTTTATTTATGGCGCAAGGGATATTGTTATGGCGAAGAAATCGTTTAGGCTTATCATATTAGGGTCAATGTGGAAGGGCTTTACGTATTTTGTGGTTTGTAACTGTGTTAAATATTATTGGTGAGGATGAAAGGTTTTTGAGGCT
This sequence comes from Heliconius melpomene melpomene, assembly GCA_000313835.2. Taxonomy (NCBI): domain Eukaryota; kingdom Metazoa; phylum Arthropoda; class Insecta; order Lepidoptera; family Nymphalidae; genus Heliconius; species Heliconius melpomene. Next base: position 480,219 of record HE671617.1, on the reverse strand, counting down.
GTGGTGGCGCAGTGGGGGACAGTTTGTTTGTGAACGCGACGGTTGTGGATTAGATTAACAGTAGGAGGAATGTCGACCAGACCACACTTTATCGACCAGAATAGAGATATAAAATTAATTTAAATATAATCATTCTCCCGAGTAAGAATGGAACCCACGACCACCATGTTTACGGAGGCTGTCATTACGTCAGTAACGAATAAACAATATATCTCGTATTTTTTATTATTGTTCCACAAAAGCTATTATTCATAAGCATTACTTTTCACGTCACCAATTTTTTACGCTTCGAAAATATGTTTTTATTTGTCTGAAAAACCACAAATGAGAATTAATATGGAGCTCGAGTTTATTTTTAATTAAAACGAACACTTTGTGCCTGCGCGGAATTGACGAGACGAAAACTTCTTATATCGCCAGCTCATGGAAAGTGTTGTCTGTATGGCTACTAGCCTTTAGTAGGCTGCTGGTGTAAGTTCGATTTCGATTGTGTAAGATACATTTCTGTAACTGTGTATCCGAACCTATCAGATATCTAAAATAACTTTAAGTCGTAGATATATGCGAAGTCTAAATGCAAAAAACCTTGTACGAAGAACTTATATTACTAGAAAGAAAATCTTATATCAGAAACTATTAATAAAAGAACTCTTTAAAAATAAATAGATAAACCAAACGATAGAATAAGATATATATATATATATGTGCAAGTATGAGTAATTCGATCTGAAAATTTACATCTATAACGTGTAACCTTCAAGAATGCCACGTGGCATTTTCCCAAAGCGAGGAAGCATATTTTTTTGCTTAATACTTTATTCCGCATATAGCATATAACAGGGTAGTATTATTAAGACATTCCATTCCTCACTTTCCTCCCAATTTTTCGAGACAATATGCGTTGATTGGCGAAAACAATGCTGCGCTTTGTCTTATTACCAGTACGAGAAAAAGAAAACAGCCTACATTCCATAAGTGGAAATAAATTCTTGAAAAGTGTATCATTACATCAATCAATAATACTTATTATATCAATCAACTATTTATTATTTTGCTATAATATTATACCTCTACTTTATTTTAAAAGAAATAAGATAGTTATAATACTTACGTTTTATTTTACAATAAAATTTCTTTATTAACCTGCACGTATTTACTTTGCATATACTTGCTTTAAAATAAATGTACATGAAAAATAAAACCACTTTCAAACTGTAATACAATTTATTGGAATGAAGAATATTAATATTTTAAAAGCTCTATATAAATACGAATACTTGGATCGCAAATTCCAAGCAATGCTATGAGCAGTAGGATGGACACCCTCATGGTAAATCCATGAAATGCTACGAAGTTTATTCTTTTATACATAACTTTTTTAATATTTTCAAAGTTAAAAATTAACATTTACATGCATATTTAATTGTATCCTATTAGTTTTCGCAATATATCTTGAGATCTTCTTAAATCTTATTAAGGAAAGGAGCGATGGATGCAAAATCTTCACAGTCAGGTATCAATCGTCCTTTGAGACGTATACAGGACTCGGCACAGAGTGGTCCCTCGAACCAAGATCCCAACATTTTCTTGCATTGGGCGCAATTTTCGAAACAAATTTCCATAGGATTGTATCCAGTTATAGCAGGACTCGAATTAATGTACGCGAAGAAACATAAAAATACTATAATAGTTATTTTGCTGGACATCTTCTCTTCTAGTTTGTAGTTACAAAGTTGAATGGTTCAGATGATGTGTGGTCATTTCGAATGTGACCGAAGCTTTTATACCAAGTCTTGAAATGGTCTTAACGAACCTTGTCTTGTCACTATGGGGGTTGCTTTTTTTCTATTATCTTAATGTATTTGCCATAATTAGATTTTCATTTTATGTATGGACTCCGTCTGTTAAGGTTATTCTGTCGCAGCAGTACAGCGTCTGACTGTGAACTCGACGGTAAGCCCTTCTGTTTGAACTTAGTAGTGTGAATTATTTCTCTTATACTGGTAATAGGATAACTGGTAGATAATATTAAGTTCCACCAGTTAACAAGAAATTAAAGATATACAAATATTTATCTAGTAGTCCCCCCTACCGTACTATTTTATGTGTGATTTTGAAGACGTAAATTATAAAAACATGTTTATCTTATTCCCAAAGAAACTTCGAGAAATTTTCTCTCTGTGCTCCACCCAACACATTCTATATACCTACATCTTCATCTGTTCCCATGCTTTTAAAAAGGCATAAAAATATTTATAAAAAAATATCACAAACCCTTTCAAGCATAAGCATATAACACAATTCAACAAATTTTCATTCGAGAAGTTTCTTGTTTTAATTGTTCTGTATACTACAAGAGAATGGTTGTTGTTTGTCACGTGGTTCTGACATTGATTTAGCGTCGCCAGTACAATGGGTTGTACGGTACAAGTTTATTCGCTTAGTATAAAGCTATTATATATTATGTAGTGGACGACAGTGTTAAAGAAATTATCAATTTTCTTATAATATAATGTCTTCTTTTAAATATTTCATGCTTGTTCTGCTTCACGCATTGTATCTCGCGGGGTAGCCAGAGAACAAAGTTCCAAGCTGCTGGTCTCTGCACTCGTCTCGTGGTCTTCCGCTATCAACCTCTTCATACATGTCTCTCGAGAGATCGTCTTTCAGTATGATCGATACTATGTTTTACGAGAGTCAACCGAGGACTTCCTTTTCAAAAATGCCTTGTTATCAGAGTATATAGAAAAATAATAATAATTATATTATTACTACGAAAAATAATTTCTGTATATTAATACAGAAATTATTTTTCGTTTCCCTACCCAAGTTAAAAATCTTTGGGACATTAAACAGTATGGTGACAGTTCAGCCGCAGCGGAGGGGCACAAGAGCGCGACTGTAAACGCGCCAGGTTATGGGCTCGAAATCTTCCTCGCTCTGGTAACGAGATAAATCGAAGCGTTTAGTTCTGTCACTCAGCACAATGCCTCCAGAATCCAGTGGAAAGTGAGCAACGGATATGTCTTAATGGGAATTGAGTCTTATTAATAGGTTCTTAGGTTTTCTCAGGTTCTCTGTCTCTACCCTGCCATATCTGGGATACAGCGTGAAGCTAAAAAAAGTATTATCCGGTAAGTGTAGAATGGATTGTTTTAACTCTAGGTTTTCTCGCCTGCCTTGCTATAATATACGGAGAATACCTAAAACTAGAATAAAAATATGCTTACGCTATTATCTCGCATAGTTGGTTAGTTTTTCGGTAAAAAGAAGATAAATTAAACATATATTTTTAATTTTATCGTTTTGGTAAGAAGCGCAGCGTTGAATTTCGCCACTCAACACGTAAAGTCTCGATAGCCAGACGTGGAGAACGGACGTTAGGAAACCTCTGTCTATCCTTCTATATGTGGGATATAGGTAGCGGAAAGCTAAAGAAATAAAGAAAAGAAATGTTTTTAACTGTGTCCATTAAAAAAGAACAAAACAATTTCGGTGTATGTTTTATTTGCTTTTTTAAAATGAATTTGAAATTTTGTTGGCACAATCGTTGTTTGTATAACTTTTTTTTATGAATTGTACAAATCTGACGTTGTTTAAATACAATTTTTATTTCTGAAATAAGTATTTAAAATAAGTTGACTATTGTATAAATAGTAGTTATGATATTTCCGTTCTCAACTTTCCGTTGAATTCTGGAGTCTTTTTCTGCCGTATTGTGCTTAAAAATATTAATTATTTAAATTTTCTCGATTCGGTTAGAAGATCGAGCGCCGCGTTGAGTTTCGCCTCTAAACATGTATTGTCTCAAAAATTGAGCGGACGTGGGGAATGTACACTAGGTTTCTTCTGCCTATTTATTGGGAACGGATTGTCTTAAAAATAAGGGTAACCTCTACAAACCCTGCTATGAGTAAGAATTAAATTAATAAAATTAAATAGGTATATCTATTAAGAAAGCTATCTGTAAAGTTGGCAAACTTTAATACAGGCTCATCAGTGTAACAAGTGTAGGGTGATTAAAACTTTAGTCCAACAACTGAACTTTAAACTTTTATGATACAAATAACCCAGCGCCTTGGAAAGTGAAAGTTTTTTCTTATTTATCTTTATGCTTGAGATTTTTTATTATCGATGCAAGATTTTTTTCGTTTCATTTGCTTATAACATCAAATAAGTGACCTGAAACTACCTTTTTCCATTGCTTTTGATTGTTGTTTTTTTATTTATGGTGTTTAGCTCCGCCACTCAACACGCAATGCCTTCAGCTTCTGCCTATCTCGCTATGTGCAGGATAACGCGTGAAGCTAAAAAAAAATAGCTATGATGGTGATATGAAAAGGATATCCATCTATTCTGTATGGTAATAATATCCGCAACTTATAATTAAAAACTCCTGTAAAATACAGGCCTATATTTTACATTGAGAAATGTTGTCCATATATTATTTAAGAGAGAACAAAATACATACATTATTAATTTGGCTTCATCGAGTATGTTCCGTGTACTCGTATATTGCAAACAAATTGAAATTTATTCATAGTTTTCATATTATGTGGTCAACAATGCAACGCATTTTTGGTTTCTTTTTAATTTAATGGTAACTTTTTAATTTTTATAAAATGGATATATATATAACATATGTCCTAGATGTTATAAGAAAAAAAAATAATAGGTAATAAGAAAAAATGATACCTTTTCACCTACAACCTACTGCTCAAGAATTGGTTATAATATCTCGTTCAAAACGATTTTACTATACACAATATATTAATTATAAATTATAATTTAGCCTTTAGGTAAAGCGCTGTGTTGAGTTACGCCACTCAACACGCAATATAAAATTGGGCGGAAAATTAAAACGGAGTATCTTAGCACTAGATTTCTTACATAAACCTACAAAATTTGAATCTGCAACTAAAATCCAATACGGCAATATTTCCATGTCAACAGTATGTATCAATATTCATCGACGCCGCGTCGATTTATTAGAACCAATCGTAGCGATACTGTGCGAGTTTCATACGGTACCAGATTACAGTAAATAAACTGGGATATATGCATTATTCATATTTAAATTTTATCGATTTGACGCCATCATTGCGCAGTGGTACAGTATTTTGGAATATGAGCAATGGTTGGCTGTTCAATTCCCATTCGAAGTAACGTTTATGTTTTAATTATTTTGTTGATTTTGTAACTTGTTACCAACGTTTTAAACGTAAAAAGGATTGGTAGGGAAATTTAAAAATAAATTGAAATGAGCATATACTTGTATAAGACATATGGGGGAGTCTGGTCCATGGTCCGAGTTGTCTTTGAAACTCTGGTGACCTGGCTATGGTTACCTTCACCATATTAACTTATTTTTTTATATATAATTTGTACTAATTAAATAAACATTAAACATTCAAGCTACTATCACCAACAAGCTGGAAAGCAAAAACGCAGCATCATATCTTGGCACGTCCCGACATCACGTACCCTCACTTAGAGTAATATAATTATTCGACGCCGAACTCGCAACCCTGATATTCAATTTTGAATCCATCCTGAATAAATGAAATTGTTAATACGAGGTTTTTGGCTAAAAATGATAGGAATTGAAAATATGAACGCTCATTTTGATAATTAAATATTTTTAGTAAGTATTCCATATTATTATGTGTGGTTTGCTTTACTGAAATATTTGATATACATATTTGGAATACGCGGTCAATTAGCCTAATAACTATTAAATAAGGTACTAGTCGTCGCCCGTGACTTTTTCGTTATTCCCGTTAGAATTTCGAAAAATCCTCCTTAGTAGTGTCGACTATAAAATATAAATCGTGATTTTTGCTATTTTTTGCTACTTTTTTCACCCAGGAATATTGGTTGGGTGTTTTCTGTTAAGCAGACAAATAAAGCTGTAAATATTTAAATTTTCATAAACTGATTTAGTTCGTATACAGTAGCCACATTTATAATATTAGTAGGAATTTGTAATATCTCTTAACGAAACCATTAAAACTTCTCGCCTGGAGACTTCAAACTTGACAAGTTACAGCACTTAAATTTTCGTCCTACAAAAACTAGCGAACATTTCTAGTTTAGGTACATTTAATGCTCTTATTTTTACTTTAGTTTTACTGAATTTTGGTTGTATATTTGAGGTAAACTAATAGTATAACCAAAATCACTTCCAGTTCTTAGTTAAATATTTCTCATATTGACCTAAAAGATGTCATTTAGTGTTTAGCTAGCATTAAATGAGATATTTGATTAGCATTACAACCGGCGGGAAATGTGAAACGGAGAATTTTAACATTAGGTTCCCTCTGCCTACCCTGCTGTATGTGAGATACAACTTCAAGCTGAAAAAAAAAGATAAGAATAGCAAAGCTATAAAACGAGGAAAAGAGGTTATCACGTGCTAAGAATTAAACTACAAGAAACTTTTGCTATTACATACTGTAAGTATGTATTTCACAGACTCATATCCACACTCAATGATTATGAACTCTAACCGGACATTTTTGAAAACTTAGCATCGATGATACTGGAGGAAGGTCCTGTAAAAAACATGAAACTCCTGGAAAAAGAACTATGCAGAGAGCATAGTGCCTGGTGCTCAATTCTTCCTATCTACCTCGCTAGAGATAAAGGTGAAGCTAAAAAAAATCAACATATCTTACTGTTATTTATTTTACCAAATGACTAGTTTTCATAATATAAACACGTTCATTCAGTATCTTCATTCAGTAACCTTACACAAGTTACGTTTAAAAGTAACTTACGTTCCTAGGAGTAGCGAATATTATCTTGTACCGTACGCTATTTTGTTTATTATAATTTTGTGGTACAGAATTTCGTGCTGCATATTTGAAACAAGAATTCCACCTGCGCTAGTGATGTTAGTTTTTAGTTTATTATTAAGGTGTACGGAAGACTCTGCCGTGGCACGGTTATTTAGTGTATTTCTGTAGTCGATAGACGTAGGTTATCACTAAGAAGTCGTTTATATTAAATAATATTTTTGTTTTTTTGTTGACTAAGTGCAGTGCATGATTTCACAATAATTCTATACCAATTTATAGCTGGGACTGGGAATTGAACCCACAACTGACGGTCCACGAAGGCCACGATAGCCCTAAAATAATTCCAATATAACAAAAAAATATAAAAATATACATTTAATTCGAGAACGCAACCACAAATATCACATAAAATATAAACAATAAACACATATTGTTAAAAAAATAAGCACACAATACATCATTATTATGCTAATAAACAAAGACAATATTTAACCGAAGCCCATTTCCAACTTTTAAAATGACTCCAGCTGACCCAATTTCCACTTCAAACTCATTCAGTATAAACATCTCTTGTCATCTCCACACGTATTATACAACGCTATTCATCACACCGGAACACGTGTAATACCTATAAGCAGCCGCATCCGGCTACAACCGGATGTAGCTAATGAGAACCGTAATTATGAAAATACCATGTTCATATTTTGACTGAATGAGATGAATTCTCTTTAGTTGGAAGGCGGAGGGAACCTAGTGCTAAGGCAGTTCAGTCTCCATTTTCCGCCCAATTTACATGACATTGCGTGTTGGGTGGTAAGCTACCCTCAAGTGGGAATCGAACGCATAACCGTTACGTATACAGTTGCTGTACCACATAGCCTCAATGAATGCGAAGAAATAAGTGATTGGTACTTTAATTAATTTTAATTCAGAAGTCCATACTATTGGTTGGTTTTTCATGTCCCCTCAATTTTAAAAACAGTTTTGTCGTATTGAATGTAAAACTCCAATCTCATATTTCATCGAGGAAATTGAAAATACTTTATGCAAAAACTTCCTCCGAGACCACATTGAACCTAATATCAACCTCACTATAAAGTACAGTCAGATCCAATACTTATCGTAATTTTCTTATATATTGAAATTGAAATCTTAAGAAAATTAAAGTATAATTATGAAACATGCCACATCTAGAAGCCCTATTCCTTGTTTCATAATGATGATGTAAAACTGGAAGCTTATGAAAATGTTATTAATGTTGAAATTGGGGTTAACTCGTAAATATTGTGGTGTAAGTAGGTTACTTGCTATAAGGAAATTGATTCTCTACATGTTGTATGTACATATATATTATATTATACATATTAAATGTATGTAGCGTTGTTCGTATTATACAAGTGTCTCATCCTGATTTTCTTCCTATTTTTTTTCAGTGCTTTGGTTGATTGAACTGAGTAAGAACCACCGACCGTCGCATTTACATTGGCACGCTTCTGCCTATGCGTCACGACAGCCTCACTTATACTACTATAATATTTTATCATATCAATTTATTTTTAAATGAACAACATTCATTTCGCTTATAAATGACATGCAATGGAGTGCGAGGTACGTAACAGTATCGATATATCAGTTATTTTACCCATTTGTATTGAAAATTAACTTTTAAAGCTCGAGTTTTCATTGAAAATAATATAATATTACATTATAAATTTAAATACACATTTACATATTATAATGTAATATAATTGGTTTTGTAAGTCCTGATTTTGTGAAGTAAAATAAATATCCATGTGTCCACTCGGGAAAATTATTGTCTTTTCTTCATTCTAACGAAGGCAATGTGTGGTTTTGAGTTCCGCCTCTAAATAGTATACGACACCAAAAAGTTCAAGAAGCTGCTTTTTTTAAAATAAAAAATCCCTTTCTAACGCGTACTGACTTATATTATATGTTTATTTCTAAATCCAAGTAAACATTGTCAATATTAAAAGCACAAAGTAAAAGAAGATATTACATCAATTATTTTTGAAAATCTTTAATATTACCTGTCTAAATCCTTTCATACAATTCATGATCGATGGTTTGAAGTAAGCGGCGGAGACGTATGGCTTTCTGTTTGTAATGACAGTGTCATTAGAGAAAAATGTACAAAAATATAAAATTACTTTTCTAATACGTTTACGTTTGAAATTGTGTTTTGCTTCAGTATTGGATATTTTTTTATTGAAATTAAGTGTAAAAATGGAGTGTGTTAGAAAAGTCAAAAAAAAAAACAACACTAAAAATATTTTTCAAATTATTTTAATAGTACATGACCATTTTTATCAGTAAACTAAAAATGAAATAAGCAATATAAATCATTCAAGTTAGGCAAATAAACATACTCTGTGATACAATATTCCGTTTACTATATTAATTACTTAAACATAATTCAAATTAAGGTCTCCGTGGCATAGAGGGACAGTATCTGACTGCAAGCATCGTGGTTGTCAGTTCCATCCCCGCTCGCAGTAATGAATTATTTCCATTTTTTGGTTCTAGTAAAAAGACAAAAGCTGTTAACATTTTTTGTCCAGTTTTGTGTTCATAATTTGGTAGAAAGTAATAACGGGCTGTCACACCACTACGATTCATCTGTCTACACACTAAGTGCTAAGAGCGGGATTCAACTTCGAACTAAAAATTATAGTTAAGAATATACACAAAATACAATCGGAAAATAAACTACTTCCTGAGAGTGGGTTTCCACGATATATCGTTTAAACCATGAAATTGTCTCTTCAAGTTCTGCCCATCTGCCCACTTCGAGTCTAAGTAACTATCATCATCATCTGCTTCTAACTTCTTCCACTCTTCCTGTTTTCTATAAGCTTGTAACATCAGTTGCTTTCTCTCATCTTCTGTCAAGATTGGTTCTCGGCCTGGCGCGCCTTCAGATGGTGAACACAATTTTACCGTCACTTTAGTCTTATCATTTTTACCTAAAATTTCATAAATTTATATTCATACAATAATACCTATCGAAATATTGCCAAGATTTTACTTCAGAATAAAGAGTATTCAAATCAATTAGCACGTGTCACAAACACAATGCCAAGTAACATCTATCCAAGTCTACATTTTAAGAGACTATAACAATTTAACGAAATTCCTTTAGCTTACGCTTCAAAGTACCAAAGAATATTAAAAAAACGTTTACTTTGAGCATACCGCCTCAATATATGCACTTGTTCACTTAAATATAATTTTAAACAAAATCACAAAACATCTTACCCAAATGATCGCTCAACAGATTACCAGCTAGTAACTTTTTGCCGCACGCCCAAAGGCATGCTCGAGATGGATCAATAACATCGTTAGCCGCCTGAGTTCCAGAAAGATCCTCGACATTATCTAGCTCCATTCGCACTGGGTCATGGGGTGGAAGACCAGCTGGGAAAACTATCTTGGTAGCTCCTCGAATCTCATCGAGGGCTTTGGCTACATCTTTTTGGGTTAAACACTTGCGTAGATCCACCTGTGAATAGGTTTTCTGTTCTGATCTGTTCTTTTATTATGGCGTTCCGAGTGTGCTAGCACAAATCACTTCGCCAATGTCACGTTGTATGAAGAACACACGAAAAAAAAAATTGTTTGTCCTTATATTATTTTTTCGGTACGACAGTCTATAATAATATTGTTATTGTTGTCACTTGCCTTATTTAACACATAAGTAATTATGTAGTAGGAAATACATTTTTTTTAGATTTGCCATACTTATACAATCCACATTAACATAGATATGGACCAACCAAACAATTCAAGCAAACATCAAGAGAAAAACTAATATTTCAGTAAAATTACCCACACTGACCCATTTATGTAAGAAAGAATCAGTTAAATATATGTGTGCACGTAAACTCCGAACTACTACACCAAATTAGATTATCATGTATTTTTTTATTAATAGGTACGTTATTGTCAGCAGTCATATTTGTCCTTACATTTATTAAATGCTTTTTTGAACATTTATATTAAACGAAATAAGTGATCTTTAAAAAAAAATCACCCTCAGGGGATGAAAATATAATGTTCCAATTTTTATATATACTTGTCTCATATATGCAATAGTTTTCGATAGAATCGAATTTAAACCAGGCGAAGCTGCTGGCATATGCTAGTGACGTCTATAAAACAATTAGAATATTTTCCTATAAAAAAAAACGATTGAGTCGTATAACTTTAGTTTCAAAATTCAAATATTTCGCTTTTACGACGTATAAAATTTAATTGCTTCGCTATGTAACATTTTATACCTTACTATTTAGGTTTTGGGCCAAACAAAGTTAACAAGATTTATACGGTGAATTGCGGTACGAGGGCAACTGAGCCAAATACGTTACACTTTTGGCAAGAAAGTTGCAAGATAAAAAATTGCCGATGATAAGTTTTATTAAATAGAGCAAATTTGTCAGACATTTGGCAAACGTCTCTAACATCTTTTAAGATAATTGCAACGTCAAAACGAATGCAGCAAAATGAAAACTTAGGATGCAACCATTTTTTACAAGTCATCAATTTTATGCATTTTGTTTTAATACGTTTTATCTTATAGGTCTATTTGCCCTTAGCTTTACTATATGGGCTTTCGGAAAACCTTTCTTAGTACTCCCTGCACTTCTTAACCTACCAACATGTAAACTTTCAATTCTCCAATATATTCCGAATACGAATCAAATCCACAACTGTAGCGTGCCCCATGACAGCATTAACTATTAAGTTACTTAAAAATCTTTTAAGGCGAGAATGAAAAAAAATGAACTCACGTGCTTCTTACTAATATACTCTTTAGCGGTTTCAGCAGCTTTCTTTAATACCTCTTGAAGGTTCAATGGAGGTGCGAGGCCGCAACGACGTCCCATCTCATCCTTGGCTATAATATATCCTGCTGGAGCACAGCGCTTTGCCCAAGGATCTTCCAGCTTAAGTTCCTTTATCTTAATATAGGATAAAGGAGCTATTGTATTATGTATTCACATAGAAATACAATATAAATTATACAGTGACTTGTTAGTAAAAGAAAAAAAAGTAAGATAGTTCTTATTATTTTACTTTATTTTGAGACCGACGCGGCCCAGCGGAGTGGCATCTGACAGTAAACGCAATAATTGTCGTTTCGATACCATTCGAAGAATGAAAAATTAAAATTTCTCCGCTCAGGCTCAGGAAAACGGAGGGCGGAATATCCTGAAACTAGGTTATTTCTTATTACCCTGTTGTACAGTGTAATTGTAATTATATGCATGGCAGGTGCCATCACATCACTTTTATCACCAATATGCCCTAGATTTTTCAAATTGATCAGATAAAACGGAAATCGTTGAGCGCGACGGATTTCTATTATCTGCAGTAAATCGCTTATATGCTTCGGACGTATCATGCTGTGATTTTTATATTTTCACTATTCATATTGTTTTTTTTTTCAATTTGTTCACATATATTTTAATTTTCATAACCTATATTTTATATTACTTTTTTACCAATAATTTACTTCTTTTTAGTACAAAAAATAATATAAGCAATACTATTTTTGTGCAGTTTTTATTAAAACCTAGTGCTACTTCATTCTTCTCTTTCCCACAGATTTTTGAGACTTAGTTTGTTGAACGTAACTCAACTCCAATTTTGTATAGTAATTAGCTTAATAATATATAAAAAACACAAAAGCTTACCTGATCTTCAGTCAATCCTTGCATTTCTGGTGGAAGGAAAGTGCCATGCTTCTGCAATTCTTCCAGTTCATAACAAATTCTAGTGACTTTCAACCTTCCATTAAATATGGCCACAATATCTTTCACCACTTCATCAATGGACTTATTTATGTTAGTTTCATATAAAAATTGATTGTCGTCGCCTCTTTTTACGTGGAGAATTACCATTTTAGCTTTTTTCGTATTTCACTTCGCTGCTAAGAATGTGTTAGATATTGAACAAATACGTTGCTATTGAATCGGTTGCTATAGTAACTTAGATAATTAAATTTCTCTATGGAAATAGTAAAGGGATGTGGAGGCATAGTGGCAAAGCGTCTGATTATAATAGCAACGGTCGTGATTCGATGACTCAGAGAAACAAATTATTTTTATTTCTTCGCTCTGGAGAAAAGACAAAATGTGACGTTAAGTTCCACCAATCAATGCACAATTTGAATTGTATTTATAAATAGAAAAATTCATAGTTATCTGTAATTAATTAATTTTTAAATTATTTTTCATACATTATAAATTAAATTTAACATTATACATATATAATTTAAATCCAGACCGCTAAGATTGTGTGCTCATTGTGACTCAATTAGGGTAATCCTATTTTAGGTTAGTAGTTGTGAAATTAACTAAACTAGGTTATTTGATTTTTTTGAAATATTACAGGAGACGATGGTCGTAGGTTCAATTCCAACCCGAGGAAATAAATAATTTGCCTTTTCTATAACATAACCAAGTATCTTGACACATTATTATCTCTAAAGATGAAAAATAGACTAAAAATTCACTATTCAACAATTCAATTCTCACACATTGCAACAAAGTAAATATTTTATTTATTCCTATGAAAACTGAATAATATAATCGACACTATTTGCCCTATGTGTGGGAAAAATTCAAATGGTAAAATAACAAAGCTGGAAAATAGAAAGAACCACCTGCACAGTTCCCAGATACAGAATGCAGGTGCAGAATATACGTAGATCCAAACTTAAACTTAGAAATGGTCCAAGTACTATAGACTTTGCAAATAATCTTACGTGCTTTTAAAACTAATGTAAGAGGTTTTCTTATTCAAATGATTATATCGTAATAAATTTACTTTAGTTATAAAAAATAATATTTTAGAGAGGCCATTGTGGCGCTGGGGCATAATAATGCAACTGTAAAGGTTACGGTTATGGGTTCGATTCACACACTCGGGGAATTAATTATTTAATATTTTAATTTCTTTCCTCTGGTGACGAGGTAAAGTGCAGCGTAGAATTTCGTCACTCAACTGCTTCCAGAATTCAGCGGAAAGTGTAGCGCTGTCTACCCTGCTACGTGCGGGATGGAGCTGTGTAATACAAAATAATAATAGAAATTATAATATTAAATATAACTATATCGTTAATATAATTATTTTTTGTCTGTCCCACCCAATTCCTATTGATTTTGACTTATAATTTTAACACGCTTACTTTAATTAACATTTTCAAAAAAAAATGAATTTTTCGTAACGTTTTTAAAATATGTATAAAATATTGAAAATTTTGATAAAACGCGTTGGAACTTTTAGGTACGGATTATTCTTTATTAAAGCTAGTTAAAGCACTAACACAAAAATGGAAATGGGCCGGCCATGTCGCACGTCTACAAGACCAAAGGTGGACGAAAAAAGTAACAGCTTGGCCGGGACCACACGGATACCGTAGAAAAGGGAGACCCCACGCTAGGTGGGAAGATGACATAATCAGGATAGCTGGAACAAACTGGACACAAAAAGCCCAATCAAGGGAAGACTGGGCATCTTTGGAGGAGGCCTTCACCTGCACAGGGGTTCTTGCTTAATACATAAACATCAATAGATATAGATATATAAATAAACAAAAAAGTAAATCTAAAAATAGTGATAATAAAAGTTAAAATGTAAGATAAATAAATAAATAGATATTAAATATATGATTAGATATAATAAACGCACTAACAAATTTACTAACTACAATATGCTAGAAAACAACTAAAACTAACGAAAAATTTTTATTTATATTCTATGAAATGTACCTAACTACCAAATAAGGATGCAAGAAATAAAAGGCTTTTTATTTTTATTTTTATTTTATTTTATTTTTATTTTATTTTATTTATTTATTCTTTATTCGGTATGTTTCGGTAAAGACTATATTGAATTCGACGACTGGCATACAAAATATGATGAAATTTTAATATATTCATAGCTATTAAGCTAGCTGTTACGTGGCGTTGTGCTGCGCAGTGTGCAGTCAAATTTAATAATTCGAACGGATCATTTTGTACTTTTCATTTAGTTATCCTGTGTCAGATAAAATAGAAATAATCTGAATAGATATGCTCATATACTCTTAAAATTCTTAAATTATTTTTAGTTTAAAATAATTAAGCATTTCACACTTTTTTGCGTTACGTTGTATAACCCCATAAAACAGAGTAGGCAAAAGGAATTTATTTATTTCAAGTAAAATATGATAAATTGTCAGTAAGTAGTGCCATAATCGTTTCGAAATTTTGGTGCAATTCAATTAGAATCAATCAATTAGGTTCAATTAAATTCAATTCATATCATAATACAGAAATTGTTATAGTTAATCAATGTCACTTCAGAAACTATCAATTTGATATAGTCTTAGTAGTAGGTCTAATATAAATCCTATTGATTTAACTAATATTCTGCCTTTAAATTATAATAGTTTTAAGTTTTTAAACAGCTTCACATTACAGCCGCATATAGCAGGGTAGGCAGAGGGAACCTAGTGTTAAGACACTCCGTTCCCCATATTTCGAGACATAGCGTGTACTGTGGCGGAATTCAATTGGCTTTTGCTTTGATGCCAGAACGAAGAAATGAAAATATTAATAAATAATAATTAATTCCGTCGAGTGGGGATCGAACTCACAACCGTCGCGTTTCAGTCATACCCTTGTGCGTAACGACGGCCTCAAATTATTATTTTAATTAAATTATATTTTTTTTATTATCACGCTCGTAACAAAAGAAATTGTCGAGTTGAGTTCCACTACTCAACACGCAATATTTCGAAAGTTGGGCAGTACTTGAGAAACGAATTTTGTTAACACTTTCGTTCTGAATTGTGTTTTGTTCCTATTGCTTGCTTGCTTAATATATGCTTGATACAGCGTGGTGGAGCATAATATAATTAAAGTTTTAGCTCTGTAGAAAACATATATTAAATTTTCTTTTGAATTGACTTACAAGTTAAAAATAATAAAAAGGTAAATTAAATTTAACCTCAAACTCATTACAACCGTTAATCGCTTATACCTTAGCCCCGAGCCACATCATCCGGACCACTGAGCTGGTGCGGTACATTAGACAAAGGTTGCGCGGACGAGGACGGCAATTTATAAAATATTGTATCGTATTGATGAACTTGAGGGACGTCGAGTGGTTCATTTATAACCTCGTAAATGGAAAGATTATTATTTTCGCATATGTTTTCTTTCAAAGTGGGGAATGTAAGTGTTTTAATGGGAACGGAATGTCTTCACACTAGATTCCCAGGTTCCCTCTGCCTACCTTGCTGTGTGAGAACTAGCGTGAAGCTAAAAAAAAAAAATATTTTATTCTGTCATGTAGATAAAAATAAATAATATACCTACCTCTCTGGCGTAGTAGCCTGAAAGAAAGAACTGTAAAATGCTACAGTCTCTGCGTACCTTTTTCGCCTCATCCATTGCCACCATTCTCTTCATGTTTGCGACGTGACTTTCCTTCAACACTACCAATACTTGTAATAGTAATAGTTTTAAATTCTTTACAATCAATACCCAGTATTAAAACTCTTCTCCAACTGAGCCACTGAATGACAAACAGAACACTCAAGATCAAAATTAAATATATAAATTCCTTAGAGAATGTAGAAGAGCACTAAGAGGCTATTATTATAAATTTAAAGAGTTTGTTTGGTTGAACACACTTGTCTCAGAAAGTAATATAACTAATCGTAAAAAATTGATCCTGTAACTCTTACTTATTTGCATTTGACAAAGCAGACGCAGCCGCAGGTAAGCGACAGTCCATTATATATAATTCAAAAGTGCACTATTCCGAGCTGTCAACAGCATTTGCCTATAAATTTGAAACGCGTGTATCCCGTGTTAAAGCTATACGTTTTGCAACCATGAAAACATTAAGCTGGTAACGACAGCTTTATAGATATATTCTTTAGCTCCAATAGCACATACATACATTGTGATATAGGAAAATGTGCGTTCAGAATTTGTAGAACATTTTGTTTGTAATCTATTTTTAATAGCTTATTGGTTTTCAGTTTGTGTTGTTTGTTCGTTTTTTTGACAGCTTTAATAGTTTAAGCTGTGTGGTTATTTTACTGAAAGTATTATTTTATTTTATTTGATAGACAGTCTTTTTTACTTCATATTGTATCCCGGAAATGGCAAAGTAGGCTTAGGGAACCTAATGTTTAAATACTCCATTACTCATTAAGACACTTCCGTTCTCCCAAATGGTAGTTTATATCCTTCCTGGCTAAATGTACAATCCCAGGTTTCCTCTGCTTACACTGTTTTGTGCGGAATACAGCGCCAAGGAAACAAAAAATACATTACTGTTATTGGATCAATCAATCTATATCGACCCGACACTTGTAATGTGATACACAACTTCTAGTTATATCAATAGTGATATTTTAAAACATAAAGTGTAAATGCAATAAAAAGTAAAACACTAATCTCCGTATATGTTGGATTCTCTCTTTTCCTATTAACTTTAAGGCTTCAGACAGAGTGAAAAGGATAGTCCGTTCCATCAGTTTCCAGCCTTATTATGGAGATATGGCGTCGTAGTTGGCGAAACTCACCGCCGCTTTTGGAAAATGACTACAATCTTCTTGCTTATAATCAGACGCCCTACCACGACGACCTTCAAAAGGATAATTAAGGATGATTTTAAAACTTATTTAAATTACTTATAAATTTAAAAAAAAAGGAAAAAATCATCTTATATATAAAAAAATCTACCATTGTTCCAGATCCCAGGGCGGTGTGCGCACAGGCACGGCCATGACATATCTACAGAACTACCAGAGCTATTAGATGCACATCACGATAATAGCTCGCATCATGGAAAAGTAAGCAAGTTCATAGTTTTTTTTAGTTATGTTAAATATATCATTCCTCCGAGTAAGAATCGAACCCACAACCGTTGTGCCTAAAATCGCACTCCTGTGCCCCAGTGCCATAATGGCCTCTACTATAATGTAAATGAAAAAAATAGTATACCTCTAACAACTTAATTACTATACAAAAACTTGGGAGAACGTTACTAATAAAATATGCAAGATTTGAACCCGTAATATACATATCTTAAACACAAGCCTTCATACAGACAAGCCAATATGACAATTATAGATAATATTATATTACGCTAATACCACTATTTATTTAAGTAACCCAATATATGAGCATATTTGCTCAGAACAAACAGACCGTTAAATCCAAATATTGCATAACTTATACTTATCTATATTATGTCAAGTGTTGAGGCCGCTTTGGCGCAAGGGGACAAGCGTGTGATAATAAACGTGACGGTCGTAGTTTCGATTTCCAGATCGATTTTCAGAAATGAACTCATTCTGGTAACGAGGCAAACCGCGGCGTTAAGTTCCATCATTCAACTCGCCATGTCTTAACACTAGGTTTCCAATATCTTTTTGCCTACATGAAACTAAAAAAAAACAGAAATTGAACCATCAAAAGTCATGATCAAATATATATAATCAAATATATATATTTTTTTCATATATTAAATTTTTTACTATGTTTTTTATCGTCTGCAAAGTTCTGAGTCTTTTTTAAAGCTTTCAAATTATAAGCTACGCTACAGTAAGTAACTTGTTTCTAAGTTTCAAAGCTCAAACTGGAAACATATTTTAATATTTTCTATTTTTTACTAGCGCAATTATTTGGAATATTTTACATGAAATAGTAGTGTGTTCGTTTTCTTGTATGCAACGCTGCATTCCGCGAGAAGAGCAGGCCGAGGGAACCTAGTGTTAAGACACTTCGTTCCCCACGTTTCGGCTTGGCTTGGCTTGGCTTGGTGCCAGAGCGAACAAAGATGAATTAAAAAAAGAACCCACCACCACGTTACATCACATCTTGGTGCCCCTTGATCGTGGCCATAACGGCCTCATGGCAAAATTTTGCCATGATTTTTATGCATTTTGAACCTGTTATAAGAATGTAAAATAGGTATCTTGATAAAGTTTCGGCCATTTATTTTAATGAGCGACAAGTGCTAAACGGACTGACATGTCATTACATTTTCTCTAGCAAATTCACAAAATGCAATAAATACCTATCTGTAATTAAACTAAACTTTTGCTTTTTCAGCTTAATTTAAAATCATTAATTCAAACAAGGCCACGTACCGCCCAATTCTTGGAACATTGTATGTTGAGTGATGGGACTCAATGTCGCACTTTACCTTGTTACCAGAGCGAGGAAATGAAAATATCTCATTTCTTTTAGGGAATCGAACCCACAACCGTTGCGTTCACAGGCAGATATTGTGCCACTGTGCCAGATCGATCTCAAATTAATTATTTCTAAAATATATATATATTTTTCTTGTACTTTTATATACATTGACAAACTTTTTATCTTTTATATCACTTCATTGTCGTCGCTTCATTTAACGATATATTTAATGGCAAGAATAAAGTTCCGCAAAATACTGGCAAAAACAGTAGTGGATTGACAAATTGAAGTCGTCGGCTCTTGGAGTTAAAATTTGCATATGCCACTGTTGTTTCGAATCATGTCGCTTAGTTTTGGTTTATGTCATGAAATATAGCGATTGAAAGTTCTTACAAAAAAAGTAGCTTTTTTAAACTCCCGTAAACTTTTGCTGTACCCAGCATAAATATATATAGGCAGAGGGAACTTAATCTCCACCAATGTACCAATATCCACTTTTGTGTTGAGTACCAGTACTTAACGTCGCACTTTTTCTTGTAACCAGAGCGAGGAATTAAAAAAAAAACATTTCATCGAAAGAAGTTTTAAATTGTGATATCCGTTCTTTAAACCGTCGATCGAGATTTATGAAATTTATCAAAAATTTAAAACTTCCAAATAAGATTTCCTTAACAAGTTACTATTATTTTAAATTGAAAGGAATATTCTTTCAACGTTATATATTTAATGCTTTATAATGATCATATAATATTTACCTCTGTACCCCATACCTTGTCCCACATCCAACCCTCTGATACCGTACACTGATTGTAAATTCCAGCCCGGTCTGTTTTTATTAGAGCCTTGTTTAGCGCCTGCGATGATAATGCGGGGAGACAGGTTGTTTGTGTTGGCTTAATTCTGGATAACGTCTCTTCACACGAAATTGAGTATCTTCATTAGTTTCGCTCAGCTTAATGCGGTGGAGGGGATTTGGTTCGTCTGAACTGCCTTTTATATTGGAAGTTTCCTTTTTTTATATATTTGGTTGCTTAAGTTAGATTAAATTGTATAGTAACTGGTTTCTAATAAATTTATTTAACTTACTTAAATATTTTATTCTGCAATTGAGTAAAGAGTTTTTTTTATTCTTCATTTACAATATCTAAACATTGCTTATGAAATGGCGAAAGCTTATACTGCAACTTGACTTCAAAGGATCGAGCAGTAAATCTGATTTAAATTTCAATTAATTATCCCCTGAGGAATCGAACCCAAAACCATCGCATATACGAGTACATCATAAGCTGTGTGACTATGACAAAAATAACAGAAAAATGAAAAAAAAAACACCAAAAAATAAACAAGTCCAGTAAAATTAATTTACTAAAAGTATTAAAGCGTTTATACCGAAAACAAAAGCACACGACAATTTAAACACCGAGCTTCGGTTAGTCGAATTGTAGCGGGCGCTTTGTGGTCGCTGTCCCTGTAGTGTATGGAACTTGTATTTCTTAGTACTACTAGAATAGAATAGAATAGAGATATTTGTTTTAAAATAGAGAATACTTGTAATTTTAAGGTAATTTTCGTTACTAAATTTAAATTTTAAGGTGGAAAACTCACGCGAGCTTTTATTTAGGTTTCTTCATATTTTTCTATGTTACATTATTTGACTAAAATTTTATGTAAAATATTTATATTTTATTTATTTTTCTTTATGAAACCGGACTTATCCAAATATTATATAACTTATATTTATCTATATTTATATTCGATTCGAGTTTCGGTTAGTCGAATTGTAGCGGGTGCTTTGTGGTCGCTGTTTCGATGTAGTGTATTCCATACACATTGTATTTCTAGGTACAACTAGAAAGGAATAGAATATAGATATTTTTAAACGTTTTAAAATGGAGGGTAGTTGTAATTTTAAGGTCATTTTCGTCTCTAAGTTTGTTTTAAGGTAGAAAACTTTGATATTGTGTAACTTAAACAATTTTTAAGAAGTTTCTTGCTATAGACAAACACACACATACTTATAACTTCACTTCTTTGTTTTCGTTGGGGGTTAAAAATGTAAGTCCCATAACACAAAAATATATTCATACATATTTTTTAAATTCAACTTCGACTCTCAAAGTCGCTCCTCTTCAGTGGAAAGGCGAACAAATGCACAAAATAATTGGATTATGTTTGATTCAAGCGCTCTCGCAGGACTTACCTATGCAAATTGTCTTTGTGTATTCTCCTTTAGTTAACGTACTTTTTCCAATAACAGGCCATTGTACTTACGCTACTGACAAGTTAACTTAAAGTTATGTTTGTGAATGCTTAAAAGTATCTAAACGCGACGGTTGTGGGTTCGATTGTTACTAGTGCTCTGGTAACAGGACAAAGCGCCACTCGCGCACAACGTTTTGACTATCAAGAGGAAGTGAAAAACGGAGTGTCTTAACATTAGGCTTACTCTGTCTACACTGCTATATGCAGAGTGATACAGCATAAACCTGAAAGAGGACAAAATTGTCTTTAAAGTTATAACCTGAAAAAAACTATCAGTAGTATTATCTCTAATATGCCAGAAAATAGAAAAATGTAGTAAAAAAATCACTAACTATTTTTTTATAATGCGAAAGACATGTAAAGGTTAAAAAATTATCACGTATGGTTTTCAGACTATTTTTAAGTTTGCCTTCCTCTACTAAAATACCAATAGGTTTACTACCCTACTATTAGGGTTAAAATCGTATTCCCTCGAGCAACCCTCCTCTGCAATTATTATTCCGGTCAGCGGTATGTAAAAACGGTGCGTGATCAAAATCTCATACCCTAAGCTGGTAAATATAAATATAGGGAACTGAACGTATAGATCGATATATGATATGGTTATAATTTTCATATTTTTACATACAAATTTGTATAGATAAAGAAGTACTTAGTACTTAAATATTTAAAATCAGATTAAGTTGAGGATTTTAGCTCGTCGATTAAAATACCTGATAATTTCTTTTCCAATTTCTAGCCATTTATAATCATGCCGAGTGAACTAAACGAGTTTAACAATATAATGTACGAGTATATCTCTCTATATAAGAGATCCTTAACGCTAAGACAGTCCTTTCTCCACTTCCGTCCTATATTCGAGACATTGCGCGTTGAGTGGTGGAAATCGAGGTCGTAATTATCTTCCCCACATTCCCCCGTTTAGAAATTGAACTCACAGCTATCGCGAGTACACTCAATCGCTGCGTCACTACGGCTTCTTTTTATGTTTTTTCTCAAATTGTATGTAAAATAAGCAAGTTTACAACAATTCTAATCACCACTAACATGAGACCGCATCAAAGGCAATATATTAAATTCCATTAGCTCGTCCTTATGTTAACTTGTTGTGTGGCTTGTTACAAAATTGTATAGAATAAATAGCATTTTATATTGTTGTAAATTTAATATTCAATTGGAATATCTTTATATTTTCAACCTAGATATTTTCTACGTAGACAAAGCGCGGCGTTGAGTTCCTACGTTGAGTTTCCAAACAACAGGAAATATCTCGTTAAAACACTCCATTCTCTATTTTTCAAATTTTTTTTCGATATTTAACATAACTCTCTACATACTTATTTTTATTTTTGAATATTTCCCTCAATGGAAATCGAATCGGAAACAGTCAGTATCATACTCTACTAAGCTAAGCCATGGAAGAAAATAATATCCATTGCTAATCTCTCCTGGGTGCCCGCCAAGCTCTTAACTTACATCGAACTAGTTTATCTGAACGGGATTATGCATCTCAATTTTATCTGGAACGTTTTTAATTTCAACGTTTATTATCTGTGGAATATTTTATTCTTATGTATTTGATAAGGTTATAAGATTTTATTATTGAATATCTTAAAGGATAACTATGTTTTTTTATTTTGAGATATTTAATATATTTTGCCGTTACGTTACTTTTATTTTGATATTTTAAACTACTTAAAAGAAGTAGCTTTACTCTTTTTTCTGGATAGCGAGGTAAGAACTGCGTCAATAAAGCGAAAAAACCCCGAAACTCAACGCCGCGCTCTGCATCAACACCAAAACGAAGGAATGACAATATAAATATTTCATTTCCTCGAGTAAAATCGAACCCACAATTTGTCGCACGCTCGTGCCTGTATATGAGTCTGTAGAATGTACATAAAGTTTCAAACTAACACTTAATGTGATTTAGTAAACAGCGCAATATTGTACTGTTAGGCGGCCATTACGTTTGTAAATAATAATAGTTAATCTGTTCTGGGTCCTCGCCAAGAGGTGAAATGTGGCCTCCTTCCTCCAGTTGAAAGCACTGCACTATCTCAAGTGCTAGGGTATACGCGATTAGAAAAATGTTTCGTCTAAAATTATATAAAGGCGAAGTATAGTTCATATTTTTAGGTGTTGACCCATATTTCAGAAAAAAAAACTTGTTTTTAGAAAAAGTATTTTTTAAACGCGCTATTGGAAACACTTCAAAAGGACGGACCTTGGAAGGTTTCAGAACGCAGTATAGTTGAATATACGATATAAAGAGAAACTCGTTATTTTAAAATTCTTAACTCAGCGTGTTGTATGACATCCACACCAATGAGACATTTTATACATCAAAAAAAAACAGGAAAGTAAATCTCCGTTTGAGACCGTCGGGGCATAGGGATATAAGCGTGCTAGTGTAAACGTGACAGTTGTGGGTTCGATTTTCACTCGAAGAATAAATCTTTATGTAATATTTTCCTTTTCCTCGCTCTGGTAAAGAGACACAGCGCGGCGTTGACCTCCGCTACACAATACGGAAAACCTCATGAAATCGGGCGGAAAATAGGAAACGAAAGTATTTTAATAGAAACGGGGTATATTAGCGAAAAGTTGTCAGGTACCCTCTGCCTCCCTTGCTATTTATGAGAAGCAGAAAAACACTATATTTTCGAACGAAAATCGAATCTACAACTATCCCGTGTAACGCCAGACTGACGACTGTACATAGACGACTTAATACTTATTACAAATTATTTACTAAAACTATTCGAGCAACATTTTATCACAGTCTGCTAAGTTTCTTTTAAGTGACTTGACAGATGTCATTGATATCGTCTTTTTTGGTTTATATTAAAATGAAAAATATACTTTACGGTGAGAGCTTGTTAAATTTTCTGGATATTATATTTTTTATCATCTTTTATTTTTATTATTATTATATGTCGATCCGTGGGGAACAGAGTATCTAGTAACACTGGGACTTATTCTCCTACATGCGGGATACAGCGTGAAGCTAAAAAATAATATAATATATATTACAGGAAAGAGGTGGCTGGTCACAATGGAGTGAGTGGTCTCTCTGTTCCCGGACCTGTGACGGCGGGGTGTCGAGGCAGCTCAGGACCTGCTCCTCACCTGCAGGCTGTAGGGGAGAGCCGGTGCGATACAAGATTTGTAATATGCAGGTATGGTACTTTGATTATTGTTTAACTAATTAGAATTGGAGGATATTGTTGGTTCGATCCCAACTTTCTTTCTATGATTAAATTCCGCACTCTGCGTATTGAGTCTGTCTCTGTCTGTCTGATGTCTCTAATTTGGAGTAAATGCTTCGTATTCCGGAAAAAGAGAATGAAATGTTAATAAATTAATTAATATTTGTATCATTGCCTCTTGCCTCATTGGAACGGAAATCTCTTAATATGGGCAGGTTCCCTCTGCCTTCTCCGCTATGTGCGAAATCTAGTGTGAAACTTAAAAAAACATAGATATTTAGAAACGGTATTTTTGGAAACCGTATTTTCCCACAAAATTTACGATTTCCAAACTAATTTCAGGTAACAGTAAGTGTTGGTATAAATCAAAGTTTTATAGGTTCAAACCGTCCAGCGTTCCTGAGGAAATTGAGTATTGTTAGCTAATAACTTCTTTTGTTTATTTACGATAATTAGAAAAGTGATGAATGAGATTCTTATGTTCTTCTTATCCATTTTCTTGTTCAAGAAATAAAAAGAATATTCAACTGAATGGCTTAACATTGCGCCTTCTCTTGTTACCAGAACGAAAAAAATAACTCATTCCCTCTAGTGGGAATCACAACGGTTGTGGGTTCTTCTGCTCTATCTTATTCTTATCCATGCTTGGACATTTGACTACCCACCAAATTAGTTTTAGTAATAAATTTAGGTAGCTATTTCTTAGTCTCAGTCTACATTATAACGAAAAATGAGATAATAATATATTTTTTCACTCTACACACAATACGGGTAAAATGAAAAGATTTTTTGATGAAACATAATTGAAGTACCCCCCAGGACAGCACAATGACGTTTCAGTAGACAAGTGACTTACCTTATTCTAGAGTCTAGTGTCTAGACTTTATAGCTCTTGAATATTTAAATACTAGAGATCGTTAGCGACGCTTTAAATTTTGATATATATTCATATTCTCTTTATTATTTAATGAAGTGTTAATAATCTTGAAAGTACTACTATAAATTATTTAATAGTTTTCGTTGTATAATTAAATACGATGATTGTAAGTAAGAACCTAATTCGAGATAACGTACTCTATCTTTTTCGTTCGTTTCGATTCTTTCTTTTTTATCTATAATATTAAAAATTTTCAGGGTGACAAATATATTGAAATACAAACAGAAAGAAGAAGCTTCAATTTTATTAATGTTTGTCTGTCTGTTTATCGGTTTGTTTCTTGAACTATACTTCCCCTTAATAACCTACCTGCTAAATATGGGATATAGGGTGAAGTAAAAAAAATGACAAATATAAAGTAATATAAGCCAGTCTCAACATAATCTGTACAGAAGTAAACATAAAATTGTCACTCAGGCACTGAGACGCTACCGGCGCACAGTAATGCCAGTTAATCCCGCCCCGGGACGACTGAGGACTGGCTTAAGCACCACGATGATGTATTTTTGTACAAAGCCTACTTGTTACGATCTTATTCTTTACACAATTTCGCGTTTTGTTGAGGAAATCTTTAGCTTCACACTGTATCCCATATAGCAGAAGGATAAGTGGAAAGAAGGAGAAGGGTACGTGGAAAGAACCTCGTGTTAGGACACTCCGTTCCATTGAAATTCCATTACGTTCCAAACTTTCCACCAAATTCATGAGGCATTAGGTACTGTTGCGTGCCTGGTCATCAAGAGCGAAAACACCCAAAACCTGTTGCGTTTACAATCACGCCTATACCCCTGCATCACGATGGGCTCCTAGTAGAATAATGTAATAATATACTCGTAATATCAAAATGATTATATTATTACAGTCCTATCCTATCAAGTTCCTGTAAAAGATCCAGACGAACTTCTAAGCTCGCAAGTTTCTCCGTAAGCTGCTATTGATAGTTGTAAACAATTTTAAAGTAATATTGCCCAAACGAGGTGAACACTTGGCTTTTAGCGCAAGAGTACCCTGTGATTAATAGGACCACTAGTCCGACTTACTAACACCGTGCTAGATATTCATTATTTTCTTATAAATATAAATCTTATATCTAAAATCTAAATCTTAACTTTAGTATTCTATATTATATGGATGACCATTTTTAGCTCTTAACAAACATTAAGTTCTGTCACTCATACCAAAAATTAAAATTGAGCGGAAATTGGAAAACGGAATATCTTAACACTACTCTTTCCCGTTCCCTCTGCTATATGTAGAATACACCTTGAAGCTATAATAAAGATTTATAGAGAATTTAATCAATTATAGAAATTCTTATATAGCTCCAGTTATTGGAGATAAAGTAATGTTGAGATGTCAGTCTGACATTACTGACTAATGCTAATTCACTCCGAGTGACAGTCGATCACACAACTAAAATAAAAATCATAAGTACAGATAATAGCTTAAAACTAATACTAAAAATGGTGTGAATGAGGACAATACCAGAGCAACTTTAAGAAGTTAGTAGGTAACTTGTTTCATAAAAGAATTGTATTGTTTTGTTATTATGTAACAGATACTTCTTTATCAGGATAAAATTTTAAATAATTTAGACTAAAACATAGCTGTTTTAATATTTATTTTTTATATTAGCATATTTAATAAGAAAATAGTTTTAATTTTTATATATTTCAATGACGCGACGCTCGTCGGTTGTATTTCCATTTGGGAAATGAATTATTTTCGTTTTCACTCTGGTAAGAATACAGAGCGCGGTGTTGAGTCCCGCCACTGAACCCAACGTGTCTAAATACTACGAGTATAACTTGCAATGCTGAGGATAGCATATGAGGAACAAGCGGTGGAACCGGAAATAATGGGATTCAATAGCACTATAATATTTTACAAGTTATAATAAAACTAGCGACCCTCTTGCGGCTTCGCCCGCTTTAGCGCAGGCGCTTTTTTTTCGAGCTTGTGATTAATGCTAAAGAGGGTATTCTGTCCCTGATGAAAAGCAAGCACTACGTGGCTGCCTGTGAGGAAAATTAAATAGAATGTATCGGCCGGAAATCGAACCCTGGCCACCCGCGTGGCAGGCGAGCATTCTACCACTGAACCACCGATGCGTGTAAGGCAGACGGTCGCGGCGGACGCATGGCAAGTGGCGAGCCGTTTCGCAGCAAGGATTTTTTGATATTGTAACAACTTCTAAAGTACTTATTAAAATGAAAAACAGTAAAAGACAGTTTTGATCTACATTAAATGGCCAACGTAATTAATATACTTATTTATACCTATGCTGAGATTAAGGGATAAGTGAAACTTAGTTACTTATACAGCTGATGTGTCAACGGCGGGATGTGTCAACAATTGAATGCGTTTTTCTGTAAAACTATTCGCAATTTCGAAATAGTGTAAAAAGCAAATATTATCTTCGTTTAACGTAGAAAATTAATAAAGTATTTATAACGATAAGGATTAATACCCTTATGGAAAAATATCCCTCACAATAAAAAATATATTGAAATTATTATTTTTAGACAGAAAAATGATCACTACACGTTATTCTTAAAAGATACGAATATGCCGTCGTGGACTTTTTTGTAGATCTTATTAAGAGGAACAATACTCCAGTACATTATTTTCATGTAGTACTTACCATTAGAGCAGCGCATGCGCGAAAGTGTCTCAACGAGTAGGACTTTATACACATTTATCGTATTTATGTTAATTTACATAAGAATGTACAAATAATAAACTATATATAAACCTTCTATGAAAAATACTTGACCTAATGGTGAAAACCGCATAAAAATCCGTTGGGTGGTTTAGAAGAAGAAAATTAGAAACGCCAGACAGACACGAAAAGCGACTTTGTTTTATAAGATATAGGATTGCGAACGACGATAAGTACTCATATACATTCTGATGAAAATATAACTCACACAAAATGTATAACATTACATAGATTTAAATATAAACAAAATAATTTCCAACTATTATTATAATTGAGTTCTTTCTTATAATTACCACCACAATAAGCATCGTGTATCTATTGTTTTGCTTTGTTTAATTCCAGTTATGTTTGACTGTAAATATAATATGTATGTACGTACATACATGACTTGCATACTAAATATAATATTAAATCGATGACCCAATTTCGAATTTTGATTCACCAAAATTTGTTGGGACGATTCGAACACGATTGTAACTACTATTCGTAAAATATAATACCTTATTTTACGAATAATTGCTTCTAGTAATAATAATAAATTCGGGGCCGTCGTGGCAAACAGGCACAGTATTTCTGTCTGTCAACGTGACGGTCGTAAGTTCGATGCCCACTCGAGCTACTAAATTATTTTCACTTCGTCATAATCTTAACAAGACAAAGCACGGTGTTGGGTTACGCCACAAAATGGGGAATGGAGACTCTTAACCTAACTCCTAACCTGAAGTTTGCAGAATACAGTGTGAATTTTAAAAAAAGATTTTTAGATAAACAGTTAAAATTTTACTAAATTAATATTTGTATATGGATCTGGTTAGACAAAAGGCAACGTTAAGCGAGGGCTTTGCCTCGACACCAAAGCCGATAAATGAAAATCGAGCAGGAATCGAACCCAAAACCACGTCTACTGTCACACACTTCCACCCCTGCGCCACGAATGGCTTCCATGTTTTTACATTACTTAAACATGTAAAAATAACAAATTTCCTCCCGTTATGTGGTAAATCGGAGCACGAGGGAACCGCTACGGCTTTCAACCGCCAGTTAAATTCACGACGGGCTGAGCTCTACTAACCCCCTCATTATGGGCCCTCCCAGAAATACTATATCACATCCGCGTTTATGTTATACCAAGAATTTTACGTCATTTTTTGTATGTATATATTTGGAGAGGAATTCGTTTTTCTTTTCTTTTTTAATGTATATTATATTTATAAGTATCTATATAAGAATGAAATCCTGTTTTTGACATATGAAGTGTGTGAATAAAAATTAAACTGTCGATTTTTTATATATTCATTTTATATGTATAATATTTTATAAAAAAATATCATAGAAATTATAGCAGGAAAACATAAACGAAGTAAAGATAATAAAGCAAAACAATTATACCTAAATGAATGGGGAAAATTTTCTGAATCAGCTTTCAATATATCTACTCAATACCCATAGGAATAATTATGAGGAACTAGTGGCAGCGGCAAACAATTTGATTGTAAGAGTGTTGGTTATGTATTCGATTGCCAGGCCAGGGATAAACTATTTTAATTTCCTCGCTCTGGTAACATGACAAAGCGTGGCGATGAGTTTCGCCACTAAACATACGTTGTTTCGATAATTGGTTGGTGCATGGAGAGCGGAGTGTCCTAACACTACTTTGCCTGTACCTATCCTGTATACTGGATACAGCGTTAAGCTACAAATAATACTAAGAATTACATTTTTGTTAATAATAATAAAACTCCAAGCAAAATAACATCGAGACAACCTTCAGAAACAATCAAAGCGGAACAGTGATTAAAACTTGAAAAATATATAAATATTTATACAAAGATTAAATATTCAGAATGAAAATTACTTCGCGCGAATTTTTGATTTTGTTTTCATTAATTTTAATAACTTGATGATTAAAATGATTTATACTAAATTATTTGATATACAGAATGATGCTAGTGACAAGTCACCTTGCTTATAATAGTTATCGTTTGAGAAAATTATGTTGTTTAAAAGATCCTCCATTGTTAAGCTTAATTATGTCAGTGTGTAAGTACCACAGTTGTGGGTTCGATTCCTACTCGAAGAAATGAAATATTTAATATTTCCATTTCTTCTGTACACGCAATGCCTCGAGAACATCGGTTGAACGTTGGGAATGTCTCAATACTATTTTCCCGGGTTTGCTTTGCCTACTCTACCTAAAGCTAAAAGTGTTGGGTCACTCTTTTGTCCTGCATATAGCAGAGTAAACAGAAAACATATAAACATAGAGAATAAAACACTTCGTACGGCAATCACTCCACGTGAAATCCCAAAGTAGGAATAACCCAAACAATACTCTTATAAAGAGATTAGTTGCGTGACACCTTTCCATGTCAACCATTCAATAATATTTTTATTAATAAAAAACCACAACTATTTCAACCATTTACACTAACTCTAAATAATATTCCCACTTTTCGAAAAAAAACTCTAAAAAAGGTGTACCTTCGACGGCGTCAGGCGTCAAGCAGCTCGTTGAAGATACAAAGCATGCCCCAATCAGATTTAAAAGCGCCAGCAGTCAATAAAGAGAAGGCAAATAACAATTCTTATTGTCATTCCGCGCGCTACCCACTTTGTCTAAGCGTTGGTTTACATGGACCGCTAAAGTATTATTGAAATTCTTTGAGATACAACGTTTTATATAGTCTAAAGTATATTCTAAGAACATATCAAATGTTCTTGCATTGAAGATGGTGGTTATAAGTCCGTTGCCTTGTTGTTCATGAAGGTCGACCAAGTCGTACCTGTCCAAGGATTATGGTTTTATTTTTGTTTCAAGCATTTTTCCGCATGTAGCAGGGTAGATAGAGAGAATTTTGTGTTAATACAATTCGTCCACGGCGTAGAAATGAAAATATTATTTCTTTGAGTGGGAATCGAACTAAGAAGCATCGAGTTTACAGTTATACACAATGCCACTGCGCCACGAAGGCTTCTATCATTTAATTAATTCACATTTTTAAAAAATAATAATTTTAATTATAATTCATCGTTACTTTGCCTAATACATAGTTGTGAAGGATTTTGGTTTTGGTACTAAATAACCTTGTGGTTTATAGATTTCTATTACTTATATTTAATTGCATGTAGCAATTGAATTTGCAATTTCACGTCAACCGTTTTGTTTAGGTACTCAAACCACAGGTTGTTTAATGAGCATAGAGACGATCTCAAGACTCATCAATAGAGCGAGACGGTACTTCACGCCAAAACACCGATTGGCTCTATATAGGGCCCAGGTTCGGCCACACATGGAGTACTGTTCTCATCTCTGGGCTGGTGCACCCCAGTATCAGCTTGACCCATTTGATCGCATACAACGTAGAGCTGTCCGAATCATTAAGGACCCAGTAAGCTGTGAAAGGCTTGACACTTTGGCTCTGCGTAGAGACGTATCCTCGCTGTGCGTTCTCTATCGCATTTATCATGGTGAGTGTTCTGAAGAACTGTTTGACCTGTTACCTGCCGCCGAATTTTCTAACCGCACAGCACGTCACAAACTCAAATATCATCCACACCATCTGGATGCGTGGCACTCCACTACTGTGCGGTTTCGTAGGAATTTCCTTCCACGCGCCACCGAACTGTGGAATAGCCTACCCGCGGCAGTGTTTCCAGGTCGGTACGATATGGGTACCTTCAAAAAGCGCGTCTATCTCCACCTCAAAGGCCGGCAACGCACCTGTAGCTCCTCTGGTGCTGCACGGGGTCGTGGGCGGCGGTGATCATCATCAGGTGACCCGAACGCTCGTTTGCCTTGTCCTTTTTCCATAAAAAAAAAAAAAAAAAATATCTATTAAGGAATCTTATCAATTATATAATAAAAACTATTCCATAACGTATTTATTGTTGTTTGTTATATCTCATTATGTAAAATTATCTCATATGATTCCAAATTTAAAAGATTAAAAATAAATGCGGCGTTTAGTTTCATCACTTTGGCACATTCATGGGAAAGTTCCAAATAGAGTGACTTTACTGAGTAATCTTTGTCTTCTGGGCTGTGTAAGAAAAAGCGTGAAGATGGTAAAAATAAATGAATACGTCATAATTTTACACTTTTAAAATTATTGTAAATATCTAAAAAAAAAAGATATGGTAAGAAAACATAAATTTACAATGTTTTAGTCTTCTTACAAAAGCTGACATGTAAACCCACGCTAAATTCTAAAAGTCATTTCTCAAAGAAAACTCCGAGTGTCGATTAAATTCATAAGTGATTGGGCCTTTAATTCAGAATTTACAGAGGGGAAAGTAGCGTTTCAGAATATAAAGATATTTACTTTAAAATATCTAGTAACTTTTATAACTTATTTTTGTAATACTTTAATGTCAAAATAGAAAAGTAAAAAAAAGAACTATAAAACATGTTCATATAATAAAACTCGATTTGTTTATTAATTTATAACCTCAAAACAGTTCCATTATTCAATCATCCTCACGTGATACAACATTATAGTATTGTCACCTAAGAATTATTAATCGAAGCCATTTACTGGCATGTTTCATTATGATATAGTTATTATTACTTTTATTTTTTATTTTAATTTATTATTGTGGATCTAATTGAGTTTAGATTTTATTACATAGTGTTAGTAGTTACAGGTCGACCTACTAATAAACACATGACAAAAATGGTCTCCTCTTTTCAGCCATGTCGCGGCAACGTGTCTCTTCTAGAAGAAGATATATGGAGGGAACAGCAGTGCAGTGCACACGACGACACTCCCTACGGCGGAGAACTATTCCACTGGAGAGCTCATAGAGATGATGATGAGCCCTGCGCTTTGACTTGCCGCGGCACACCGCAGCATTCTGGGCAAAGTCCTGAACCGGTATGTTATTTTTTTTATATCTAAAAACAAATATTTTGGAAAACGAATAAAATTTTAAATGTAGTGGAATTTGTACCCGGCACCTCTTGATGATTTTGAATGGTTTTAAATTTTACTCTGCCTAAAATTTTATACGTATTCCAAAAAATATTTAATTATCTTAAAAGTACTTATTAATAAATTATTTTAGCGTACTCTCTTATATGTGTGATGTGTATGAAGATAAAGAAGAATTATTACTTAAAATTTCTTTAGTAGAGCTATTTATCTGAGTCCAATATACCAGCGGATAGATACATGTAGAATTTCATAACAAAATTCACATTCTTCTGGCGTTTCAGCGCTTTAGTTAGACTACGCGACGCGACGTGATCCGATAGCTCGGTATTGAAATTATAAAATTTAGAATAACTTGGATAACTTGTATAGACTTGTATTGAATATTGAATCTCGTCTGTATTTCTATACGTATATATAAAGTATAAGAGTTTATTTAGTAGATTGCGCAAAACTCAGGAACTACTTGACCAATTCGATTTAATCCACTGTAGATACCTGCGTTCAGGGTTTGCGTCTTTATCCCTTTTACAAGCATTATTGTAAGCAGGATAAGCAGCAGCAGCTTTCACGTAAACTTACGTGAACATATTTTATACAGGACCCCCACTAGTAATATTATATTTTACATATTATATTATTGTTTAAAATTAGTTTAAAATAACACATTTCTTTACCCAGACCGCTTCCTTGGACGACGAGGACCGAGTGGTAGTAGCCGTGTTAGCAGCAAGAGTATCAGATGGTACGCGATGCAGACCAGGGAGCTTGGACATGTGTATAGATGGCAGATGTCAGGTAATTCTTTTTTTTTTATTTTACAAATCAATTATAAATCAATCAACGAAACTAGTATCTTAATAAAACGCTAAGTCGCGAATTTGATATCATACAATGTACCACTTTGAAAGATTATACGATTGACTTTAAGAGAGAATGGTTAAAAAAACCTTTATCATATTAAAAATTTAAAAGTGCTAAATAATTAAGGTTACTTAGGACAGCCTCTTAACTAAACTAAATAATAATACATTCTTCAAGAATCTCCCAATTTTGACACATTGCAAATTAAGAAACTCAACGCTATATTTAATTCATTCTTTGGAATAGGAATTGAACCCAGAACCGTCACCTTCATAGTCAGACGCTGTCACACGACGTAATCTATACTTTTAACAGTCATCCGACCGAAAAGCCCGAGCAGCCGCCAGAAATATCTGTATCCTAACAATATAATCAATACAGGTTTTGTCTGTGCAATTATGGACGAAGTTATCAAGACACGGAACTACCAGAGACATATTATGAAAGATGGCACTATCGACATCTGCCGGGCGTGTCATCGACCTGGGGAGTCCCTCAGACATATTGTCTCTGGTTGTTCTCATCTTGCTAATGGCGAGTATTTGCATAGACACAATCAAGTAGCCAAGATAATACACCAGCAACTTGCTCTTCAATATGGCCTTGTAGAATTGGAGGTGCCTTACTACAGGTACAATCCCATGTCTGTTCTTGAAAATAGCTGTGCTTTGCTCTACTGGGATCGGTCTATTATTACTGACAGGTATATTGTTGCCAATAGACCTGATATAGTACTAGTAGACCGAGCGGCGCGCCGCGCAGTGATTGTTGACGTTACTATCCCACATGATGAAAATCTCGTGAAGGCCGAAAAAGAAAAACAATCTAAATATTTGGACCTAGCCCATGAGATTACCGCCATGTGGGATGTCAATGCGACTATCATTGTGCCGATAGTGGTTTCGGTTAACGGTTTAATAGCGAAAAGCCTCGACCAACACCTTAAGAGGCTATCGCTTAGCTGTTGGATTAAGAACCGGATACAGAAGGCAGTAATACTTGAGACGGCACGTATTGTGCGGAGGTTCCTCTCTCTGGAGCCCTAGCCACCGATGGCTTGGACCCTTGTCCCGCCCTCGGAAGTGTGGTTTTTTATATTTTTAAATGTATCTTTTTTATAATAATTTATATTTAAAAATGTAAAATTAATTCGCTTATTTAATAAAAGTATTTATTAATCAATACTACGCTAGCCCAATAACGATATGAAAGTTACAGGTAAGTTACCGTATCAAGCCTTATCCGTTCCACTAATCCTTTCTAACACGCGTGTACTGGGTCATGTAGAGGAGTAAGAAGGTATTCCGAAGAATGGCTCTGTATCGTCCTTCAGGAAACTAGGCTTAACCTAGTTAGAAATTGGAGATTTTGTAGGTGGTCTTGTAAGAAATATTTGTGATATTATATGTATAGGATTATAGATTCTTTCGATTTTACTCTGGGGCTACTACTTTTGCATTCTGTATTTCATATAAAGGAAAGATCAAGAGGATCCTAGTATTAAGACACTCCGTTCTCCACTTTCAGTCCGTTTTTCAAGACATTCTGTGTACACGGAACTGAACGCCGCTTTCTAGACAAATCTCTGGTGAACTAGAGCGAATTTTTAACAACCTAAAACGACAACATAACATAAAAACATACAACCATACTTGAAATTCGATAAAATATTCACGTCTCAATATAAAAAAAGTTATGCGAAACGCTAAGGAGCCATGTTTATTTGGCCATATCTCAGAAAACATGGGCTTTAAGGAGACGGTTCTGCCGAGGGTACACCGCGTCGAGAATTTTTTAACGAAAATAGGGAAAAATAGGGAAAAACTCGACCTTCCTGTTAATAGGAGTGTAAATAAAAGTCGATTGTTTGCTGTATATTTGGGGTGTTTTTTTCGAAAATAAATTACGATGTGCCTATGTATGTGTAGGTTGATGTAATTGGTGTGTAGCGATGGTTCTCCAAATGGGTACTAGTAGTAGTTTGAACTTTGAATGAATGAATGATGATGACTGATTTTGATGTTAACTCAGGCTGGGTATCATGGGTTCGTTTTCTACTAGGGAGAATGACATTGTCTCAAAAAGTGAGCGGTGTTTGGGAAACGGGAATTGACTTAGAGCCTAGTTTCTCTCTGCCTGTCCTACTATATACAGGATATAGCGTAAAGCTAAGAAAACTATAGTAAATGATTGTACAATATTATATTTATATTCTCCATTTAAAGAAATAAAAACAGTTATATAAAAAAAGTAATAAGTAAAAGTTAATTTTAGTATATATTTCATTTACAAATTTTCAATATAAAGCAATTATATTACAGTTAGTCCAAAAATTATTTTCCTCTGGTCTATGCGAATCGCTCCCATGAGTGAACCCTTTGATAATTGTAGTTAAATAGTTATTTGTAACAAAAGACCGAACTAAATGGTTACTTACAATACAAAACGTTTTATTTCAGTAATGACTATTCTGGGTCCAATATTATTTAGTTATATATAAGCCTGCGTAAAAGAATTTAGACGTAGCTTGAAATGAACAATGGACAGCGCGTTTGGACATTTTTCAAGAGGCGCAGGTTCGAATTCCAGCAAATTTTATAGGTTTTTAGAGAAATAAATCTACCTTGTATATTTTTATACAAGTAATTTGAAAATTATGTATTTCAATATATTAAATAAAAATATTTTTATTATTTAATAAACACACCAGTGAGGTTGTGTGCAGTGTCTTAATGGGAATGGTGTATTTTAACACTAGGTTACCAAGTTTCCTCTGCCAGCCTGCCAAGTGCGGAATACTGGTATAAGAATCTAATAAAATAAAAAACAGACTAGGCATTTTAAAAACCAATGCCGTTTATAATCGTACAACCATACATATTTCAACACATTCTCCCCTAAAAGCAAATAATGTTGGGAAGGAACATTAGCTAAAAGTAAATCCTATAAAAATATTGACAAGTCAGCACCCTCGGACTATAGCGGGGGAAATACTAATATTGATATTTCTTCCAATGCTATGTGTTTAGCAATACATACAATCAGCAATATTAGAGCGGAAAATAAGAGGATTTGCTTTTACCTAATTTCATTCTGCTTACCAAAATAATTTTTGTATCCCTGTTGAGGGAACTTAATTTTGAGACACTCTTTTCTACACGCACAAACCTAATTTTTTAAACTTAGACTCTTGTTACCAGAATAAGGAAGTAAGAATAGTTCATTATAGACAAGAATCTTATAAGATAAATGAGAAAAAAATCTTCTGTAATAGAAATCTCATAAGATTTTAAAACAAGCATTTTGCGGAATGAAAGATACAATCTGAAATCTAAAGATTAACCGCGAGCCACAGTTATGTCTGTACTTAAGGATGCTGTGAAATTGTTTGGAAAGGTTCCAAAAAGGATTGAGGCTGAAAAAATGTAGCAATTTCTGAAATGACCTAAAGTAGCAAATGGTATAACCGTTTAGTTTTACCAAATATTTTTTTTCTATCAGTTTAAATTGTTTGTATATCTGTAAAGGTCGACTTTAATTTGCGAAGTAGGTAAGTAAAATAGAGATATCGGGTGGTAGAGAAATTTTGTTATCTACGTAGAAGTTTTTTTAGGCAGAGGAAACTTAATGTTTAGTCAATCCGTTTCCCACGCTCCGCCCAATTTTTGAGACATTATACGTTGAGTGGTGGAATTCAACACCACGCTCTGTCTTATTAGTATAGCGAGTAAATATAAATAACGCATTTCTTCTAGTGGAAATCGAACTCACAACTGTTGCGCTTACAGCCGACGCTGTCCCGCTGCGCCAAGATGGCCATTTTAGAGATTTTAAGTGTTAAGAGGAAAAGTTCTTCATTTAAACAAAGAATCTTTATTCTAACTGAAAGAACTCAATTCAATGCCGCCGAGCGAGTACCTACCTAAAAGTTTCTATAGTTTTTTATTATTTAACGTTTCATCCACACAGAACATGCTATAAGAATTTGTTTGTTCCTCAATATTTCGCGTTTAGTTGTGGAACTTAACGCTGCATTTTGGCCCATAGCCATAACCTATACATACACTGTTATCTGTATATATCATTTCTGTATTTAAACATATACATATATGTACATACATAATATATTATAGTTACTAGATTATCTTAATTCATATGTTATTATGCGTCAGTTATAATTTATGTTACAATAGGTTGATTGTGAGGACAATTATTACGTAGATTCAAATATTATATTCAATTATAAAACTATTGTAGAGCCCGGTCGTGGCCCAGAGATGGTGTTAACGCGACTGGTAATGGGTTCGATCCCCCCTCGAGGAAATGAAATTATTAATATTTTCATTTCTTCGCACTGGTGTAGAGACAAAACGCGTCGTTGAGTTTCACCACTCAATATACAATGCCTCCAGAAATCGGCGACGTGTCTTAACTCCAGGTTCCTCCACATACATACCTTGCTGTGTGCGAGATACAACATGAAAGCAATAATAATATTATATTCTTATTCGAATTCATTTAATAAATAAAATTGTTAATTCTTGACTGTAGTTTAGTTAAAAAAACACAGCAAAAATACTACTCAATATATCTAACTAGTATTATAAAGTTGAAGAGTTAGCTTACTAGGTCGAATTGGAAATTTTCTTTTATGTTGAATGATCCATTTATCGAGGCAGGCTGTAGACATTTTTACATCACGTTAATCGTTTCGATGAGTGAGTCACTCACTGTACGGAAGACCAGCACTTAGAATGTGTCGTATAATAACGAGTCATTTCTATTTGACCACGTGGGTCAAGTCACAGGTAAAATCTAGTATTTTATGAAGTTCCAAATCAATCAAAAAATCTATAATTTTTATGTTTTCCACTCAATAAATGATTTAAAAAGTTTCTATAGTATACTGAGCATCACAAATAAATATAAAAGTCCGAGTTCCGAGTAAAAAATAACAAAGTTACTATTTTGTCATTTCCTTAAAAAAAAATTACATGACCATTTATTTATTATGCTTAAGTGTCCATATAATTTACTTTTGGATATACAATTCAAAAGTGGGTCAGATAGGAGGGTCTCAATACTTCCCTAAATCAACTTAAGTTAAACTATTTTATGTAAGGGATTTTTTTTTTTTTTTTATGAACAAACAAACGTAATTTATTAAAAATATAAATATTAAATATATTAAAAATTCATACTCTGGTACAAAACGAAGCACGACGTTTAGTTAATACGCAAAGTTCTACGTGTGGGAAACGGAGTGTCCAAACACTAAGTTCCTTCTGCCTACCCTATTATATGCATGATAGAGCTTGAGGCTAAAAAAACAAGAAATGCATACATATTTTTATTTTTAACGTAAGTAAAGTAACACACTATAACTAGTATCTACATCAGAAAAACACCAAACAAACGATTTACAATACAAATAAAACAAAACGAAATAAATATTGGAATCCCCAATGGAATCCAAATTTTAGTGTTGTCAAACAAAATAAGCGGCAAAGTAGATCCTTAAATTAGAATATGTAGTGGATTCGAATCAAGGCTGTCTCAGTTTACTATTGACGAGGGTACGTTTATGCCTTTTAGCTTTGGTTTTGAGAATTGACAGTATTTATTGATGTTTTTGGTCAATTATTGGTAAAATAAAACTGTAGATTTTATATTTGTTAGCTAGTTATTTATTGAATATTTCATACAGAAAAGTATAAAGAATATAAATATAACAGTAAAGTTTTAATTATAGCCGTAGCGCAGTGATACTGGGTCTCACTGTAAGCGTTACGGTTGTGGATTCTATTTCCATTTCAATTTTATACAAAATCCTTTTTTTGTAACAAAAACGAACCTACACTCACCTCATAATCATTATTCTAGCCAAGTACTGCGCCACTACGTATTCAAAAGGCGGCAATTATCTATTCCGCTTGTAGCGACACAAATATTTCGCCGGTAATGTACAAGTTTTCACATTTTATGACTTTTCGTTTCTCTCGCGAGCTTTTGTTGAGCTGTTTTTTTCTGGTACGCTTTTTGACTATTAATAAGGTGTCGCTGAGAGGTTTTGTAAGCGATTTATTTTTCTAGAAAACTTTTTGTAGGTATATATTAATATGCTGTGCTTGCAATTGCTTTAGATAACATTTTTAAAAATATATTAGAGTGAAATAGGTTTCCTCGTTTTTTCTCAATTAAAAATGGCGTTAAATTCCGCGGTTCTTCTAGTCGTTAAATGGCGCAATTCAATGCCACGCTTTATCTATTAGAGCGTGGTAATAAGGTAATATGATCGTCCCCCTAAGTGGGGGTTGAATCCACAACCAATGCGAATCAGACGCTGTTCCTAAATCCGAAAAAACAAATTATTTGATTATCTCCAACGGAGTTTCTTAACTCTAGATACCTTCTG
Source organism: Heliconius melpomene melpomene (assembly GCA_000313835.2). Lineage (NCBI taxonomy): Eukaryota > Metazoa > Arthropoda > Insecta > Lepidoptera > Nymphalidae > Heliconius > Heliconius melpomene. Next base: position 439,849 of record HE671617.1, on the reverse strand, counting down.
ACTACCCTGCTATGTGGGGAAGCACCTGAAACTGCTTTTTTATCTTGATGAATTAAAAAAAAACGAAAATCGTTTAAATTTTAGTCTACGAACGTTAACTAGTCGTTAGAAGTTTTATCTTGGTCATAATTTATTTTATCTATTTTTATTTTTTATTATAATTGTAATAAAAGAAAGTTTTAATCAAAGCTTTCATCAGCTTTTAATTTATGGAATAAGAAAACTTTATAAGCATTTTAAAATTTATTAAACTATTCTGTCAATACTGATTAAAAAGTACATTTTTCAATAAAACTTCCAAAACAGAGTATATTTCTCAAGAATATTATTAAAAACGAAATAGAAAATTTGCAACATCACTGAATGCCTTAATTGAATTTCTTTGACCACCGGCTTTGAAACCATTTTATTCATCCAAGCAAATAATATGAAAAGAAAAAAATCTATACTGTTTAGTTGTGATCTTATACATACTCGTATAATTGAGGCCGTTAATGTAGTGAAACAGTTTCTCACTGTAATGGCGATGGCTGTGGGTTCGATCCCCACATTTAATATGATATTTAAATATCTAATATTAGAAATATTTAAATTATTTTTATTTCTCCGCTCTTGCAAAAAAACCACGGTGTTCAGTTCCGTAATGTCCTGAAAAAAAAAATTATGCATATTTATATAGATTCCTAAACATATACTCTAACCAAGATATTATTTTCCCTATCTATAGGTTACTTCTGCTTAAACAGGAAAAAAGTATTTGGATAAAAAGCGGCGTTGAGTTCCGCCATCCACACATCTTTACCTAACCGAAATTTAGAGAAATATAATATTTAACTGAATAATTCATAGTAATAATTTCACAAAATATGCATAATATCACCATGCTCCAGATAACATTTACCTTAACCATAGTACGTGAGAAACTAGCACGTAATTAGCAAATTGAACACATCATCGTCTTAATCCCGCTGTATACAGGGTGCTTATTACATTGAATATGCATGATACGAGTACAAGCATTCCTGACTTACACCCTTGTTGTGCAGCCTAACAATATCTACTATACATAGGTAGTTACAGTGTTAAATACTAATTAAACTATTAAAAATAATTGATATAAATAAACTTATTTCAATTACCTGTCAACTGAATATATTATAGACGTCAGCTCCAAAAATGTGTAGATACTAATAATACTAAAAGTGCTTAATCGATTTCGATTAAAATTAAAATATTTTCTTATTTGGAATGTGTGGTTCATTAGGGCGAAATTGGATTTTCTAGATTTGAACTGTAAATTTATTATAATCGTTACTCGTTGTTCTACACAGGCGTAAACATAGCGAAAATTTATGATCAATAATTTCTCCAAGTGAGAATCGAACCCACTACCGTAGTGTTTACGATTACACGGTGCACCACTGTGCCACATCGTGAACAAGCAATACTACTAAGCATGACTGTTTCTTATAATCAATTTTATCCCATAAATAAAACATCATTACCCTAAAAACCCATAGTGAATTAAAATATTAATCATCTATAATTAATTAACGCCGATAGCAGATTGTTGCTGATACCATCATTTGTTTGTACACAAAGAGGAGACCACTCTGATTCAGTTCAGGGTATAGAAATGAAGGCTTTTATGAAATATTTGGTAGGGAAAGTGAATTGAGGGTTTATTTGTTATATTAGGTAGTAATGTTTTTAAGTGAAAAATAATGAATAAACATAAAGAAAATAAAAAAAAAGGAATATTTCCCCACTTTCTGTAAAATTTTTGTGACATGGTGTGTTAAGCAGCAGAACTCTATGGTATGTTTTGCCTAAAGGATATGAGAATATTTTAAACAGTTTTTCCCCAGAAAAAGAATCGAACCCACAACGGTCGTGCTTACAGTCAAACGCTGTCAACCCGACGAGAGCCTAAAAATAATTAATTATAACATACAGCATAATACCATAATATAATATAATAAAGTAACCTCCATTACCTGTAAATTGGACCCGTTTAATATCCTCTTGAATAATTTAGTGCGATACATTTTAGTAGACGCAAGGTATAATGGTGGAAGCTTGTACGATTTTACACACCTTGTATCAGATCGGAGTGCTTTGTGTGGGATTTGATAATAATAAACTAAGTTCTACGACGTGCCTTCTATCTTCTGCTTCGTAAGACATTGTAAAGATAATATAGATATAAGTATTATAGTTATTTATAGCTTTCTTTAGTTGTTTGTTTAGTTGTATAAAACTAGATACTGCAACTTCGCCACTTCAGTTCTCCATTTTCCGCAGAATTCTAAAAACGTTACTTCAGTCACCCCCAGAGCGAGGAAGTATTAATTTTTGTCTTCTCCAAGTGGGAATTGAATCCACGCCCGTCGCGTTTAGTCACAGGTTTGTGCCTTAATACTCTCTGTTTCAATTCCCCACTCTGGTCAATAAAGCACTGCGTTGAGCTCTGTTGAACATTCGATATCTTAAAAATTAGGCAGAATGTATAGAATGGAGTGTAAGCACTATGTTAGATATCTCGCTTTCTCAGCGTGAAGCAACTCCTCGCCTTTTAAAAAAAAAATTATATCTCATCACACTTCCGCCAATAATTAAATTACAAATACAAAATAAACACACAAAATGAACACAAACAAACAAACTCCATAATTTCAAAACAAAACAGTAGGTAATTCAAGTAAAGTTTCCGGCGGAGCATCAGCATGTTCTGCGAAGGCGGCAATTATAATCGAATTTGGCACTGTCGCAACAGTCACTATGCAAATTGCTTTAAGACTTTTAGAGTTTATTTAACACTAACTTTTACATACGATTTTGCTCCCGTAGTCAAAGAAAATAACTAGAAATAGTGTATGACAAAATTATCCTCCTAGATCTTCTAGACAACCCAAACCACAAACAAGTGCAGTATGTTACATTCAGTTTAGTTAGTTTATATAATTTGACTTATTGTTTTCTATTCTTTATATAAATGAACGAAAATATTTTTTTACTTTAATAATTGTTCCTGAGATTAATATGTTCAAGCTACAAACAAAGAAACTTTAATATTAGCATAAATTAAATTTATTTCTTTAATTATTAAGTTTTATATAAAACTATCTTATATTACGATGATTTATATACATTATCTCGGTTCAATTTTCATGTGCGTTTATATTGATAAAATGCGGCTTTTAACCCCGCAACTTAATGGTATAAACAATTCCTCCAGAAGAGTCCTCCTGGTAGAAGAGTCCTCATGGGAACGGGATGTCTTTACACTAAGTTCCCAGGTCCCCTGTGCCTATTCTGCTATATGTGATACAGTGCAAAGCTAAAAAACGCTAAATATAATAATCTAAAAAATAAATAAATAAAGTAAAATGTTACCCATTTCTGTCATCATTTAGACAAGGTAACAGACGCTATCCAACTTATGAAATACCTCACGAGATATACGTCCCGCAGGACTACTCAGTCGCGCGGTACATTTGTAAACATTACATTTGTAGTCTTACACCTGGGCAGATTAGCAGCTAACAAACCTGTAAAAGATGTATCTATGTATTATTACATACAATTATTTTACAAGTAACTTTATTTATTTATATAATTTTTAAAATTAATGTTTGAAGAAAGGAAATTTTAACAATGTTATATCCCACATATGAGTATAGCAGTGTAGATATAGGGAGTCTTTAATGTTAAGATACTTCATGCCCACATACTGCTCAGATTTTGAGACATATGCATTTTGATAACTTAGCTATTTCCATCTCACCATGGGAGTAAAGTCGTGAGCTAAAACTAGTATAATATGTATTGTATATGCCATATTTTTAGGTATACTCGTGCATAGTATCCACAAAAATAAGCGATCGATATTCAATCGTAAGTCAACGAGCCTTAAAGTGGCCAATTCATGTACGTTTTCGTCTCTTTTGAAATTTTTGCTCTCATACTTGCTCTTATGGTTTGCTTAAACGCCATGAAATGAATGGATAGAAGTTGCCTTTTCATGCAACTCCTGAAGAAAAATGAAACCTTTTGTGAACCAAAAAAGCTGATATTAGTTATTTGGTGTTTCATACCTGAAGAGATTATTCGCTGAGCTTAAGTGTAAAGCTTTTCAGGTGACAAATAGCATACTTTGCGCCTGTAAGTGCTTTAAACTCTGCTTCATTTTGAATAAAATAAAAAGTGTTTCTGTAGAGAAACAGTGAGTGAGTAGTCGTGAGACACTTGGAATTATTAAATTGCCTGAGAAATTCATTGTATAAGTTGACTTGAGTCAGTAAACAAATTTAAATTCAATTTTCATTTCATGTGGTGTCCTAGATTCTGTAAATAAGCCTTTACGGTTTTATATTCGTATATTCTGAATCAATAAAAGTGGAAGTAGAATAAGCCTATTGATGTACTTCACTGCTCTTTTACGTCGCCATTGTAATAAGAGCCTCTTTTTAAGCTACTCTCGATCTCTTTTATTTTAAAGTTTGGTCACTTAGTTTGTTAAGCTTACACAAAAATTATACCAACAAGTAACATAATAAAAAGCTATACGGGATAGTGAAATTTGTATCAAATAACCCACATTTCATTCAACCGTTAAACATAAAGGAACTCTCCAAAAAAGTGCCATTGTGTCATAATAAATGTTACCTGTTCCATACTTCCGCGTGTACATACATACATGAAAAAGGTACCTCAGGAACAAACGAAATATTACAAAACTCAACATTCCAGTCCGCATACTTTTAATTTTAGAAACGGGAGCAAACATAGTACCTAGACAAAGGCAACTCGGTATTACTGCGGGGTGTGGCGCGAGTCATAGGAAGTCGTATAAGCGATTTGGTTAATATTTCTTTTAATATACGTATACTTCAAACAGAGTTTCAATTTGTACCTAAAAATAGGATGGAGAAAGTTATATAATATTATTTATAAGCTAAATAATATTAATCTATACTAATATAATAAAGCGGAAGAGTTTGTTTGTTTGTTTGTTTGAACGCTAAGATCTCTGGATCTACTAGTCCGATTTACTATGTTTTTGTTTTGTATGAAAGCTGCATTCTTCAGAAGTGCTATAGGCTATATAACATTACATTACACATATGTACTAATAAATTAAAATACTTTCTAATTTGACATGCAATTTATTCTGCCATGTTAATAACAACCGTCGTCGCTACGCGACCGCGTTCGCTACCGCGTCATTTTGATATTCATCCTTATGAAGATAAATATAATAGTCACTTTTAGCATTTCATCTAGATTGAAATTATATTTCTATAGAAATTATATTCTTATATTTCAAGCAGGCGTAGCCGCGTCCGGGTCCGCTAGTTAAAGATAAACTTGGGTCGTGGCTTTGTCTACGAAAACCAAAATTCAAATATTATTTTTAGAGGACAAGTACTAGTGAATTAACTAACACAAATAAATCCGTTATATAGAAATTATACTGGAGAGATGACTTAGTATATTAAAATATTTTCACTTTTTAAAACATCTAAGTAATTTTTTAATTCCTTTGCGCCACGCACCGCTGTCGCTCATCGCTTAATCTTATAACTTATGCCACGTCCGAGCCTTATTATTTCGCAGCCTCATTCTGATGATGTCAGGTCGCATCCGGCATTGTGTCACGAGGTTTTAATCCACATTTTTTTGTTGCATAAAGGACTGTTTGGCTGAAGAGACTTTTAGAAATTGTTCTTGCGCGAGTAGTGATTTTTGATGTTTCGCTTTTGCCTCTCATGGTTTCGGGTAAATTGTCCAAAAATAGTTGACTTTAAGCGAAAATTGCTTTTTTTGTTTTATTTATAGATTTAATTTTGTTCTTGTGTTTAAGGATCCAGTAATATATCATTTTGCTTAACTATAACTTTCTACTTATATAAATGGTTTGTAAAAATGTATCAAAATCAAATATTAATATCCTTTGAAGAAAAGCTAAGCTGTGTGTGCTAGTCAGAGGAAACCTACTGTTAAGACACCCGCCGTGCTTTTGCGTCGACAGCAGAACAAACAAATAAATTTTTAAATAGTGGGAATCGAACCCACAACCTGTCAGGATCACACGCTTGTACCACTGCACCACCACTGGCCTCAAATATAATTAATGTAATTACATAAACAATGAATCCATTTATATTGTAACAAGCATTTATCGTGTGAAGCTTCTGTAAGATAGCTTCATTAATTATCACTTTCAAGATTACCCTTCCTTATACAGAAATACGAGTACATATTATTTACATATGAAATATGAACGTTTATAAATGCTGGTGGCACTTGCTACGTGCCCGTAAATCACAACACTACATACTGAGTTATGGAACTGAACGCCGCTCTTAGTCCTCTCGAATGGGATTCGAACCCACATCGCATTCGCTAATTCAGTCAGTGCTCCACTCGGGACCATAGCCTCAAATAGGTGTACAAATATTATTATTTAGACATCAGCCATCATTCGATCAACCGATTCCAATCCTCAATCCTCAAACAAAGTCAAATTAGTATTCGTTAGGAGCGAACAGGATTATGTAAATGCTACCAAAGTTTCCACTTAAATAATATATGAAATTATGCAAAACACAGACCTCGTCGGTACCGGTGGCGTGGCGAGTGAAAAGTTTCATGACTTCTTGGACATTTCCGGAAGTTGGTGATGCGAATACGTGACATTCTGTTAATTTTGTTGTAAAATCTAAGTGGCTATCGGTACAAGTTTTTATTGGGCACGTCCTGTGAAATGTAAGGCCGGGTTGTGATAAAACTTTTACGTTTTCTATATTAACTTTAAGGGAGAGGTTTTTATAAGAGTAAGGTTTTGTGTTTTTTTTATTTATATTATAATGTCGAATGTGCTTGCAACTGGGAAAAAAGCTGTACTTAGTTAATAATGTTCAATAGATATTTTCTTTTGCTTTAGTTTTGGGTAAAAAAGAAGATTTTTGGGTTATTATTGTAAACGAGACGGTCCTAGGTCCGATTCCTACTAGGGGAAAGTATAATTTATATTTTGTTGCTTTGATAACAAGACAAAGTGAGGTGTTGAGTTCTGTCAAAATAGAATATTGCGAGGAAATTGGCGTTCCCTAATTTCCCCGAACGAGTGCCTTACACCAGGTTCGTTCTGTCTACCAAACGATACAACGTGAGACTATTTAATTTAAGAACGGCACTAAGTGTTCATCCTCATGAGTAGAATTTGACACTTCACCTGCGGGACAGTCCACCAGCTACCTCCTAGAATGTGCCTGCGTCATATATCATTTTTAGGGAGATTCACGGTCCGTTCTCGGTCCAATTTCATATTGTTGTAAGAGAAATATTCTAATATACATGATAGAACCGGAACTTAACCGGAACTTGACCGGAAAGATAGTAGGAGTGCTCATTGTTTCTCATATCAGAATATTTAACAGACTAAGATCGGACCAAAAACGAACTATAGACCTCTTTTTATACTGTAAGTCTTCATTAAATATTTCCATTGGACCATGGAGACGAAGCTGCATGATGTTTATATATAAAAGACCTTAGTACAATATGTGAAGACATTGTCCCCAAGTAACGTTATATGTACATTCCAACAGTACTTTTATATCCTCATCAGAAACAATCGCATACCTTTTGGCTTTGCGTAACTGTCATCTGTAATTAAACAGTGTTACTGTGAATGATTGCATAAAATAAAACTTATATATTCCATCTCACTCTCGCTTACCACATTTTTTTATGCTAGAAAAAGACAGCGCATCCACTTAAATATGATAATCGGAAAATTCGGCACGAATGTGTGGAACCGAGTGTCGACTCGATTTCGTAATGTTGAATAAATGATGAGACGCGCCATTGTTGTATATGTTTGTATCAGTATAGCTTACAACTTGAAGGAAGTAAATGATTTTGGTAGTGAAGAATTATTCAGGCCAGTAGTGGCGCAGGGGCACGAGCGTGTAAATGCGTCAGGTTGTGGATTCGATTCTCAATCGAGCAAATGAACTATTTAATATTTTTCTTGGCTCTGTCTTAACACTATGTTCCCTCTGTAAAAAAAACATATGGTTGAGGGCACAACGTGTGACTGTAAACGCGACGGTTTTGGGTTCGATTCCCACTCAGGGAAATGAATATGGATTCATTATTCATGGGAATAATAATAAATCAGCTACACAACACGTAATGTCTCGAAGGGTTTTAACACTAGGTTCCCTCTTTCTACCCTGCTATTTCGGAACACAGAGTAAACACAGTGGTTTGGTAATTTGCTCTGCACTTGTAAATAATTGGCTTCTGCGTTAAACAGTTTTGTGTGAATATATGAGGATGTATACTCGTATATATTATTCAATTACTTATTTATTGGCGCCGATGTGGCACACTACTGGCACACTGGGGCGTAGCACCTGCTCTGGTAGATAAAATACGGAGTTGAGTTTTTAAAACAGATATTTTATATTATTAAAACAAACATATAACATAAACAGATATAATAGATTTTTATTCATCTTAACGCTTGTTTTCCTTTTTGTAATTGGAGAACAGAATATAAACCACTTTATTAAAAAAAATATGAGGATCATGTGGCCTTAAAAAAATCCTTCGCCATATTGTTTACATTGGATTTATATATAAATCTTTTTCTTTTTTTTTCTTTTTCTTTTTTATTTTCTAACTAATATAACTATAATGTATTTATAGCAGCATAATATGTAACCTATAAGTTTATAAACATTTGAATTTCTACCAAAAGTCTTCAAAGCGATGCATAAACGCCTGTATCTATTAAAGTCCTTAACTTAGAAGCTCCAAGGGACTCTCAATCGTGAAAACAACAGCTATTATTGTTGTTCTAGTCGTTGCGTTGCTGTTGCATAACTAGACGGACAGATCTCGAGACAGACAATATATATTTATCTATTACTTTTATTAATTGATTTACTGAGACCATCCTTTTATATTTGTTAGGCAGTGAGGTAGACATATATAACTATTAGTTGTAAGTTCGAATATCACTCTCGCAATAAATATATAAAATTATCTTCGTTTCTTCGCTTCATTATGACAATATATAGAATTAGGTTCCACCGCACAAATTGTGTTAAGTAATGGAACTAGCATATAAAAATATTCAACAGAAAATGGAAAATATGTTAAGCTAAAAAATATATATAAAACTCATTATTCATCATTAAAAGTAACTTTAAATTATTAACAGAGAGTGGGCTGTGACCTACGAGTGGGTTCAACACGTCGGGTGGACGAGTGCGGCGTTTGCGGAGGCGACGGGTCGTCGTGCTCCCGACCGAGGTACCACTGGCTGTCCACACCTGGGTCGCTGTGCTCCGCTACTTGTGGTGGGGGTGAGTAGTTAGTGGTGTTTTTCTCTGTTTTAATAAGCATTATTCTGGCACATCAAGTCAATATTAGGTAAAAAAAACGTTAACAGTTGGACACTTATGCTCCAGCGCCCCGACTGGCCTCTGAACATTTTCTATTACCTTTTTAACCAACTTAATAGATAATAAGTAGTTATGTAGACTACGAAAGTCTCGAACAAAAACATATTTCATATTGTACGTTTCACTTTAAAGGTCGCACTCAACTTTATTTCATACAAAAACGTGATATTTTTTAAGTGCAAAACAGCGAAACTACGAACATGTGCAATGTATGTATGTTACATACAACAATATATTGTCATGTTGCAGTCGCGTTGTCTATTTAAAAATAGCTTCCTATTTTGTAAAAACTCTGTTTTTGTTTTTATTTAAATAAACTTTTTCTCTCTCTCTCTCTCGCATATTCATAACTGGGTAGGTTCCCTTAACATACTATAAAATGAATATATATACTGTCAAAATTATTGCAAAAGAGGTACGCAGGGGCCTTAGCATTTAGCGCTCTGTTTTGTCTGGCTACATCGCTAAAGATACAGCGTAAAACAAAAAAAAATATTTTTACCTTTACCAAAACCCAAAGGTAAGTAAACAAAACCTTTCCAAACCAACTAACTATCAATAAACTATTCATTCGATATTATAAATAAACTTCACGTACAAATTAGTACGGTTGACTGAACACCTAATAGATGTCTTATCAGATAGTCTATTGTAACTCAGATAGAGTAAACGGTAATCTGGAACGTTCAGACCAATTACGCACTGGGACGTGATGGAAATGCTGAAATGATAGCTCCTGATCTGTGTATATTATAGATGTATTTTTAGTTTTTGTTGATAGTGGGCGTAGGGTAGTCGTAGTGGGCGCGATGTTTGTTTTTTCAATTTCTAATTTGGAGATTTTTTTTAATTATTATATTGTTAGCGTACGAGTGCGAAAGTGGCTACCCACTTTCGCACTCGTACGCTAACAATAATAACAATTTAGAAAAAAAAGACAATAAAAGCAGTGGAATTGTGTCAAACGGACACAGTTGCTTGTAGGCGGAAGCCCTCATTGTAAGGTATCCAGTGTGTAGTGTGTAGTGTTGTTATTGAGTGATACATGTCACTTATTGTAATTACGTGGAACCTCTATCCGAGTACGTTAAAAACATATAGACGGTATGTGTTTTTATCGTTTTTATTTTAAAAACGTTAACCACTTCCGTTTTCTAACAATATATTATAGATTAAAAAGTACAAAAAAATATATTTTCAGAGCTAAGAAAGCTATCTGCACACCCGTCAATATCCCGTTCCACCGACCACTACTTCACCTAACCGACCACAATAGAACCACTCTACTAACAAATGATATATTAATAATAAATTAATCATCATCATTTCGTATTATACCTGTGAATTTCCAGCACGAGTTATATTGTTCTCTTGATCGAATTTATCCCGAGGCTAACAATATACATTAAATGTTTTGTAATAAACATTCAATTATAATTCATATTGCGAGTCGGACTCAGGCACTGATGGTTCTGTGCCAATTTCGGGTTTGTAGAGCAACGGGACGTGGGTACGACTTATAAAATTTGACAAACTAAGATTTTTATTTTCACTTCGTACCAGATTTCATGCAAATTGTAGGAAAACTATGCATAAATGCTCATCTTTTGAATGCGTTGATAAAATGAAAATAGTGAAGCTTGATTTTATTGTATGCACTAAGGGATCGTAGACCTGATTTTTTTATATTAATTTCAGCTCAATACCTCGCGACGCGATCTCGAGATAAATCAGTGCGGTAGACAGTCACACTGTATACCGCACTTTTAAACACTTCGTTCCCCACTTTCTGTCCAACTCTCGAGACTCTTCAATATTCCCATTTAATTATGCAGGCGAAGAAACAGATAAATGCTAGTTCTATGTAAAGAAACAAACAAGAATAAATATTTCCGTTCCTCCAAAAGCCACTTTAAAAGCCTTAGCCCCAATTTCTGAATTCCCGTTAAGAACGAACTCACTTCAATCAAGATCACAATAAACAGTGTAATTAACAAGAGTAGTGAGCGGCTGTATTTGTTAATTAAAACAATATTTCACTTTTAATTGCCGACAAGTAGCGCCGCTGCGCTGTCGCGTCACGCCGCGCCGATACGATACTTTGGGACAAAAATTGTGTGTTTTATTTAAGTTTATTTAATACTTTGTTGGGGGTTTGAATAAAAACTATCTATTTATTACCTAAGAAGATTGAATAAACTTTCCTTTTTTAACGTTGTGTATGTTGAGTGGTGGAACTCAACGCTGCGCTTTACCACGCGCTTTACCAGAGCGAGGAAAGGAAATTATTAAATATTTCATTTCTTCGAGTGGGAAGCGGTACATACAGTTCTACAATTGAGACAATTGTGTGAAATAAATATGATACATTATAAGGAAAAAAAAATTTGGTGATATTATTTTCATTCATACTATTAGTATGATTATTCTGTCATATTCCTCAGTTAACCGCTATGGAGCGGTTCATAATAATTTTATATTAATTTTAAAATTCCTATTAAATAATTAATACAAAACAGCCAAAAAACGAATCCATTCAATAAAATCATATAACAACCATATCAATCAGAGAGAAATCCACAAGAAACGGAAAGCATATTTCCCATTAAGAAACAAATAACTCATTCCAATCTCCATCAGTAATAGTACATAATGTACCTACTATAGGAGTATAGGCAGTGGCCGTTAATTGTACTGCTAGTAATTTATACCGGATCCACCATTAGTCGGCCGTCTGATAAATCAGAGCTCTTTTGTCTCCAAAAAGCAACAGTTCTTACTGTTAGGGTGTAGACTCGCGACAGACATTTAATGATTTGATGAAATAATGGTATTATCAGTTTTTTTTGGTATGGAGAAGATGTTTTATTTCTCAGTTTGCGCACACTTTTTAAGATATTAAGTGTTGAGTGATGGTAATTTAAATGTTATTTTTCCCCCAAACGGAGATCGAATTCTTTGTATTTAGACGGTGTGTCACTGCGTCACGACTGGCCTCAAAAATTCAATACAGTCTGCATAATTATGTATAAAAAAATCTAAGACATATTTGTCGCGAGTCCACCTTAAGTCGTAAATTCGCGATTCTAATTAAGAAAGCCGTGAAAGATGAAGACGGCGATAGGAATTAGTAGGCGGCGTCGCGCGTCGCGTCGTTTGATGTAATTTGTATGACGGCCGATAGATTGTGCTGATAGTTGATCAAAAGGTTACATTATTGTAAGGAATTGGGGGAAAATCTCAAATTATAGACAGCAGTTATTTTTTTTCTTGGTTTAAATAAATATTTGGTTCTGCTTTTTATTTATTTATTATTGGTTGAATAAGTATTTATTAGACGTAGGGTGTATACGTGATTTTTGTGGGGCTATTATTTTTTTAAGCATTTTTGGTCTATATAAATAGAGCCTTTTGTTATCGCAACAATTTGTTTTCGCTTATAAAACTATATTTTGTATATGCTAAATAAATGCTAATATAATATATATGCTAATATAAATTTGTCATTGTGTTCTCAATTTTATGCAAATTTTATCTAATTAGACTAAATTTTAGAATCCAAAACCAAAAAAATATCTATCTAAACATAGAATAAAACAGAATCGCTTGCGACCAATATACGCTTAGATAATTTGAAGTAAGCAACGAAAAGTGCGTTTTTCACTAATATAATGAGTAATATATAATAGGAAGACACTAGATAGTTTGTAGATTTCCTTTAATAGTAATTCTTGACAGGTATAACCACACAATTCTTAGCTACATACATCATGATAATAGTTACAAAAATCACAAGAAATAACGTTATAGACCAAAAAATGACTAAGCAACAATTGTAACCCCTCATCATATACTACGTACAAACCGCACATATCCTAATTATGATGAATGTATAAAGTATTCGTAGCAAAATACGTTAATCTAACAAAAAATATGAGATATCAGCAATGATTAGGGCAAAATCAACCCGCCACGCCAGTCCGTTATCCGCCCCATTTATCATTGTCCTGCCACAATTAACAATTGAAATGTCTGAAAATGGAAGCTACCTGAGTGTTTGGAGGCATTGTTTTATATATTGTTGGTCTGTTTATTTTGTATATTTCAGGAAAAAGGGTTCTAAAATTCGTGATTATAATGTATACTCTTATAATAATTATATTAATTAAAAGTAAAAATTGTCTGACGTCATACATTAATAGATCTTAATTTTAGGAATTTAGTTGTTTTTGTCAATTTTACGCGTTTTTCTGACAGGCAGCAGGTTAGACAGAAGTTTTCGCTTAAGCGGGTTTCATGGTTGTTGAGTAGCAGAATTCAATGCAACGTTTTGACGACTTAAGAATGTACTTAGAAAAGATTCTCGAAATACCTAAGGGAAGGAGAAAGAAGGAAGGAAGAATTTGGGTCCCCATATTACTTTTTACAGTCCACGCAAACAAAGCTGCGGGTGATGACTAATGCTAACTAAAATCTCGTAAGCTTAAAGACAACATGGCGGAGAGAGGCCATGTAGGGTTATTTGCGGTTTGTCTGCGGTCCTATAATACGCATGTTTCGACTCGATCTCCTAATACCAAAGTAGCTTCTGAATTTTCTATGTTACACTTGATATTTATTGTACAAAGTTATGGTGAAATATTTTGATAAATTAATGAAATTTATCCCGCATCTTGCTAGATGAAAAATCAATCAAAATATACCCTGCTGGATAGGTTCCCTCTGCCTTCCTTCCAAGTGTTAAGGCATCCCGTAGACTTACCGCCGAATTTATCGAAACTTTGCGTATTGAATAGTGGAACACAACGCCGGGCTTTTCTTTTTGTCAGAGCGGAGAAATGAAAATATTAATATGGAATAATTCATATTCGAGTGGGGATCGAACCCACGACCATCGCGTTACAGTCGCAATATTGTGCCTCTGCGCCACAACGTCCACTAAGTATAGTGTACACAATATTTCACGTCAAACCAATTTAAGTATATCATATGGTATAACTGCCTCTATGCGGTAAGTAAAAGTAACTAAAAAGTTTTACAAGAAAAATGCATTTCCAAATGGAATTTTTCCTGGCTCGTCGACCGCAGTTTTTTTGATTTCAGCTCTACGACCTTTACGATACTTTTTTACTGTTAGCTTTTTAGTCCTGAACTAAATGTTACATAGTTCGGTGTATTTAAAGTATTTTAAAGAGTACGCTCGAGAGTCAACTGGTTTTACTTTAAATAAAAAATATTGGTACCTATATATTTTTTTAGCTGAGGCGGTCGTAGCGCAGTGGCACAAGAGTGTGACTTTAATGCGACGGTTGTGACTCAACTTACGTGTTGAGTCACAACCGTCGCATTGGGGAATGGAGTGGGGAATGGAGTGGAGGACACCAGGTTCCCTCTGCCTACCCTGCTGTGTGCTGGATACAATGTGAAGCCGATTTTTTTTAGCTTCTTTCTTTGCTGAGGGAAATCTGGGGACCTAGTGATAAGGCACTGCGTTTCCCATAAAGACACTTTCGTTCGCCTTTTTTGTAATTCTTGAGGCATTGCGTTGAGTGGCTGAACTCAACGCCGCGTTTAACCTCATTACCAGATCGAGTAAACGAAACGAATATTAAATTCAAATTCAAAATTATGTATGAGTATATATTAAAAAGCTGTAAAATCGTTTAAGTTTTCGTTTTTAATGGAAAAGTAATGGTTAAGTTAAAATAATCGTGTTACATAATAATCTGGAACCAAAACGCCAAGCTTTGCCAACCAGAGCAGAGAAAATGTAAATAAATTCATTCTTTCGAGTGGAATCGAACCCGCAACCATCCGACACTATTCCACTAGCGCCAAGATGGTCTTTTAAGTAATTTAATAATACAAAACACCTTAAACCTATAAAAGTATAGCGCTTTATTCAAAGACGCAGTAGATGCGTGAACAATAAAAAGTTTTTAGTCCAAGTCTAATTTAGTTCCAAAATAAAATGAGAGGGTAAAACGAGGTGATCTTTATTTACATATTTATGTATTCAAAAGAAGTTGCGCCCCTACTCCGTTAATTGCTCATTACCATGAAGTCAATGTCATAATACCTACTGGAATCGTCATTGCCTGGATTGACTGGATTTTTTTTATATTTACTATCAAGCAAAGTATAGGAGGCCGTATATATATTCCTACTCGGGGGATTCAAGCATTTCCTCGCTCTGGCTTATTACCAGAGCTTGGAAAGTTGAGGAACGGAGTGCCTTAGCACTAGTAATGTATAATTTCCTCGCTCTGCTATGTTGTCAAAACTTGAAAATGAGGAACAGAGTGTCCTAACTGTAGGTTATCTCTGCCTACCCTGCTATATGCGGGATACAACAAGAATCCTTTATAGTAAAAAAAACCACTATTTCATCCTTCTAGAAAAACCAGCTACATCCGCGTACTAATTTTGATTTCTTCCTAATGGCTATTTAAACACTGCGGATTTTACACAATTCTTTTCATTATCAGAACGGCGCCATTCCGCGAGTAGCTTTCTTCCGAGTTTTAAATAGTCCGTGCTTTTATTGTGAGGACTGCCCTAATTTGTTTAGGTTTTCTTAAATAACATTTTTGTATGCATTTTACGTAGTTTTTGTTTCTACATTTTTTTTCAGGCATATCTACCGCATGTAGCAAGGTAGAAGGAGGGAACCTAATACCTAAGGTGGAAGGGGGGAACCTAATATGGAGGAACTTCGTTCGCCACTTTACATCCAATTTTTGAACCTTTGCGCCCCGTTTTGCCTTGTTAACGGGGGAAAGAAATAAAAATATTAATAAGTTTTTATTTATTAATATTCATTTCCCGGAATGGGGATCGAACCCACAACCTGTCGTGTTTACAGTCACAATTTTAATACTTTTTATAATAATATTTCTCTAAGCTCATTTTAAAATAACTCTTTAGAAATATTAAAAATAAATAACGTCAAGTTAACTCTCATTTTGTCCTCTAGGCTACAAAATGTCCTTAGCTGTGTGTAGAGACCGCCTCACCGGACTCGACGCGCCGGAGGAGCTCTGCGACGGCTCCAACAAGCCAGCGTCCGCTGTGGTGCGGTGTAACACGCATCCGTGTCCATTTAAGTAAGTAATTTGAATATTTAAAAAAATTAAATCAGGGCATCAGGTAGGTAGAGAGAATCTAGTGTCAAGACACTCCGTTCCCACTTTAAATATTTGAGTAAGCTTAAAATACTGCTATGTTAAGTGTGGGCACAACGATTGTCTGTTCGGACGATTTCTAATCGGAGGAATGATTTTTTATCGTTTCTCCGCTCGGGAGACGACGGGACGAAAGAACATAGAGTCAAGAACAATGTCTCGATAATTGCGTGGAATATTATATTATATTTTTTACGCACACTTTGTTTAGAGTTAAAGATAATATCAATACAGGTTAAATGAATTTATTTAAACCGAAGAATGAATAAAAAAATTGAATATAAACGACGAATATTTGCATATGACGAGTCCGTCAAAATCAGATAAAATTTTTGGTAACGAAAATTTATAATATTATTTTTAACAATATTTCTTTCCAAATACTATTGTAACACAAGTTACAACACCGTACACAAGTAAAACCACAAAAAATAAAAAAAACTGCAAACAAAATAAAAAGTAAAAACATTTCACAATCCTTGTATGCATTTTAAATATATTTTTCGCTTCATATATAGCAATTTTGTACAGTTTTAGAACATCGAAGATTTAAGTTGAAAAATAGTATTGTATATTTTAGACAGGCGCGCTTTATTCGCCTATCCGTTTATTTGTCTGTAGAACGAGGTTAACGATGTGTCACCGTGTCAGACATTTTAAAAATTCAAATCTTTTTTGCCGCTAAAATTTTTCTGTTTAAAGTAAAAAAATGTTATTTACTAAAGTATAAAATGTTTTTTTTTTTTGACTGCTAAAAATATATCTTCACAAAAATTAACTACTATTTGTAAATTGAAATATTAGTAGTTAATTTTTGACAGATTATCATAAATATTTTTATTTTACGTAATTATGTTGGTACCCCTGCATTGTCAGAGGACGGATTTGCGCATTTACGTATGCTTTTGACAACTTGTTCGTAATATTATATTTAATAGAAAAAGAATAATTAAAAAAGCAAAAGATAATTCGTAAGTATTTACATTTAACTTATTAATAAGAGAGTGTTAAGTGTTGATAATAACGTAGCCATTTTGAGACCCGCTCGAGAAAACGAAATATTTAATATTTACATTTCATGTCTATTTCTGGAAACAAAGCAAGGCGCGGCGTTCAGTTCCACCACTAACAAGCCGAATTGCGTCCAGAATTCGGCGGAAAATGGATAGCGGATTTGTCTTAAAGGCAACGGAGTGTCTTGACACTAGGTTTCCTGTTTCCATCTGCATATCGTCCTATGTGCGGGATACAATATTAAACTAAAATGTACATACGAGTATTAATAGCAGGAACTTCATTCGTTTAGATAAACTAGCGAAATCTACTGTTGTAAGAGGTTTAGCTGAAAGGCTTTCCTACGTAAATACTTGGAGAAGATACTTTAAAACAACTTTATACTTGTTCACTGCTTATTCAACCAATAAAATATAGTGTAACTAGTGTAGCTCACTGAGCTGTAAGTAATGTTATACTTGTACTCTTCACACGCAACTTACAGACTTTAAGTGGAATATCTCAATTTTATTGTTTTTTAGTGCTCCCCTACACTAATTAACTCACCTTTTTTAGTTAAAATAAATTTATTGAATTAGTGTTTAGACGCAACGTTCCCCACTTTCCGCTGCGTTCTGGAGGAATTGTGTGTTGCAAATTTCAACTTTCTTGGGCAGTAGTTACATCTGTGCATTGTTTGTCTGTCACTGATATATTTTTCCCCCCTTAGATGGTACGTAGGCGAATGGTCAACATGCAGCGTGACCTGCGGCGGCGGAGTGCGCACGCGCCGAGTGCTGTGCGCGCGGTCTGCTAATATAACACGCACTGATACTTACGATCCAGGTATGTTATAGATTTGTGTATGTATGTATGTTCTTGTGTTTTTTATTACTCAGGAATTAGAATCGTAGCGCAGCAGTATAGCGTCTGATTGTAACGCGTCAGTTGTGCGCGTCGTCAGACATTTTATACAAGAGACGTAGAAAAAAAAAGAAGTTAGAATTTCTTAGAAATTATATGAAAATTTTAAAATAAAGCCACATTCGAACGCATGCCGGGAAGAGGTCAAAAAGCTCTGATCGCAAAGATATACCTCCATACCAAGCTACCTAATACTTCTCATCAGCTCGTTCTAGAATTTGTTTCTAAATGTGTAATAATACTAAAAATAGTTAAATATAGTTTTTCAACAAATTTTAAATTTGCTATTTGTTTTCAGAAACAAGCTCAGAGCCCGGCTGTATATCACCAGCTCCGAGATCAACGCAGGCGTGCAATGAACATAACTGTCCGACTTGGATTGCGGGGCCTTGGTCTGGGGTGAGTTTACTATAGTTTACAAATTAAAATTTCTTTCATGGAAAGTAAAGTAAATTATATTTAATTTAGTAGATAACGAGAAACTAGCGACGCATCGTCTACGTTCTCCACTTTCTGCAAATTTTATATTGAAAAGCGTTGATTTGTCTTATCTCTTCAAAATTAAGAATCGAAATCGAAAACAACTTATCTCTTCAAAATAAATAGACAAGCGAAATGAAAGCGTTCAAGGCACCATAGTTTATTTCTTATTCAAATATTAGCTTCGCGCTGTATCCTGCATATAATAGGGTAGGTAGAGGGAACCTAGTTTTAAGACACTCAGTTTCTCATGCACCACCTAATTTTTGGAACATAAAGTCAACGACATCCAAGCTGCTCTTTGACCTATTCTTGCGAGAAAATGAATATAATTCAACCCCTCGAATAGTAATTGAAATTAGAACCATCGCGCGTACATGTTCTCTTATTATTTATCATGATTCATTTTGTTGAATTCTTTCTATACGATCATTAAAAAAAAAAGAAATATTACAATTACATTGCGGAACTTAACGCTAAAGTAAACATTGAAAAATCAAAATACAAATCCAAAGTATATTTTCGACTGCAACAAAATGTTTGAAACACAACGTCAATCCCGTGTCACAGTGACGTTCTGACGAATGTTCCAGATTGACACTTTAGCAATCGCATATGGTGGAAGTTTATGTTACTCAACGAATTTGTAGTTTTTCGTCCCTTTTTGAAATGGTTTTAGGGGAAGTATAGCTACAAAAATAATGATGAAGTACTTTTCTCCTTATATAATGGTCATTATTCAAAACTACGCCGTCATAGCGCAGTGGGCAACATATAACTGTAAGCACGACAAGCTGTGAAATCGATTCGGAGGAATTAATTATTTTAATTTCTTCGCTCTGGTAACGACGCAAAGTGCGGTGCTAAGTTCTGCCACGGAACGCGCAATGTCCCCAGTATTTAGCGGAAAGGGTGGAACAGAAGTGTCTTAATGGAAACGGGGTGTCTTAACGATAGGTTCCCAAATTCCCTCTGTCTAATCTGCTATGTGCGGGATAAAGGGTGAAGCTAAAGAAATCTATAAAATTATGTAAAAATCGTTTTATATTATAAGAAGAATCAACGTACAAATATTTTTTTCTTTTCTTTATGCATCGCCACTTCAACTATCCGGCATAAAACACTTTGATTTTTTAATAAATTTCCGATGCTTGACTCTAAAACGGAAGCTCCTCGTAAAAATTCTATTTTTCACATTATTTTCGAACGTGTTGTTACAACGTTAGTGAATTTTAAATTGAAAATTCATATCCAGCATTAAAAATTGTTCAGTATTTGTCTTCTTATACAGGTTGTTTGCTTGAAATGCAAATTTAAAATTCTAATTCTTAATTAAAATTTATATTGTTTTCATAGAAAACTGAGCTTTATCGGTGCGTTGTAGAAGTATCTTTTATAAGTTAATGTTGTCGGTTTGACTCCTAACAAGGTAAATTAAGTTTTTTTTCTTTTCTCTGATCTAATCACATTAAGGATGACGTTAATCGTCCTCTGCTAACCCCTTGCCAATAACAAAATTCTATATATCTATATTTCTAATTAATATTGAACCTACTACTTCTGATGTATCAGTTATAGCAAATAAGCACTCAACTACCAAACTAATTTATATTTTAACGTATTTTTCCTAAAAATTAAGGCTAAAATAGCGTTCATTTTAACAGCGCACAATACTTGTCAGTGTCGTAGCAACATCGTAGCACATTTTACGTAGAGGGTTATATTGAAATTTTATCTTTTCTACTTAGCAATACTTATAGTACGGCGAGGAAGTATTGGCTTTATGTCGATAGTAAACGACAATGTAACGGTTGATGGGAGATTTTTAAAGTGTTATTTGGATAAAATATTAGGTTATAAGGAAATACAAAAGTAATTTATAGGTAATAATATATGTTATAACATTTTCAATATAAGATATGATTTTTATCGTCATTGGTATGCAACAGTTTCTGCTTTTTTTCTAAGATTGAAATATTAATACTTTGCTTTATTGCATACAATAAATTAAAAATCGTTTAGATTTTTATAGCGAATTACCTCAGCTTTCTTATATATTTCTGAGTAACGTTCTGTACGAAAATTTTAAAGATTTTTATATATTAGTATATATAAAAAAATAAAAACATTATACTTTAAAAGAAAAATCTATGTTCGCCACATTTGAACCGTTTTAAAAAAAATTACGGATCTGCAAGAATATAAAGAAAATTTACGAACATAGTTTATAAATTTGAATCCAAAACCACCGTCCCTCTAACCAAACAAAACAACAGCGGTATTCTCAATTTCATTTGTACAAATGATGTTCGCGAGTCGTAGTCAAATGCACACTGTAGCCCGATGTTTTTATTGCGGCCATAAATTTTTACGCGATGATGTACACTGAACTGTACAGGAACTAATCTACAATATCGACGGAGGTTTTAGCTGTTATTGTGTTAATCTTATGTGAAATTATAAATATAAAAAAAAATATCTGTCTTTGTGTATCCTGCTTATGGTAGGCAGAGAGAACTGATAGGACTCTCCGTTCTCTATACAAAATCTAAACATTTCATATAATATGATGTATCCTATTTATACATCAACACAAAGCTTGTAGCAAACCATAAAGCAATCTCACGTTCTTAGACAATTTACATGTTCGAGCTGAAACATTTCAAAGTACAATATAAACTTCGACGTTGTCCAAAACAGTTACGTAGGTATAGCGATTTACCTTATAATCACAGTTGGACAAACTTACATACGTGCTATTGTTGGTGGTGATTTTAATTAATATGTTGTATTAATGTAACTTCAAATGAATAAAAAGAATAAGATTTTCATAATTCAGTAGTAAAAATACTGTAACAATTTTAATAAATTTGGAACTTTTTTTAATATGAGTCCAAGTTTAAAAAATAAAAAAGTTAATAATAAAATTCCATTTTCTTTTCTACTAATGCAAGGATAATAATGCATAATTTCTTTTCGTTGCATGTTGCGTTAATTTGCTTGCCTTGCAAGTTGTGGCGGATATAATATGTCTAGATCCTGCCCAGGCCTAATAGTTAAACAAAACAACAAAAAAAATAATTATTTAAATTTGTTCAGTAATTTCGAAGACGTGCTTGTACAAACATACAAAAATTTAGTATTTATTTATTCGTGTCCCATTTTTACATTTAACACACAAGTAACTGTTTTTAATAGTAAATATAAAAATAAAACAAATTAAAATAACCCCATGAAATCCTAACCAAAATATATGAATTGAATGCGAAACTAAATTAAAATGTATAAAATAAAGAGGAGCGAACTAAGAAATGGAATAATCACAAACTCGCTATAAAACTCAATTTCGACGCTTAAAACAGTTCTGGGACGCGGAGCAACCCACGCCTTCAAACTTCTGGCTAATTCCTTGAGATCTTAAACTTATACTACATTCAGTTATTGTATTGAGTGTAAACGTTTATGTTTTGTGTGTGTTATTATTAATTTTAGTTATTAAATTTAATAACTTTCAAGTTATAGTACAGTGTCTGACTGTAAGCGTACGTAGTGGGTTCAATTCCCACTCTTCCGTCTTAACACAGGGCTGTCAGTTTCGTAGCAGCATCGTAGCATATTTCACGTAGAGGGTATATTGAAATATTGAGGCCGTCGTGGCGCCGCGGCACAAGGGTGTAGCTGTAACGCGATGGTTGTAGGTTCGATCCCCACTCGAGAAAGTGAAATATTTATGTACGTTTATATTTCCATTCTTGATACATCGTGAATCTGAAATTTCTTATAACGAGATTATTAAACCATTGATTATTATACATGTTTAAGAAATATGAACGTTAAAAATAACATATATACAAAAACACTTTTTTGAATTCTAAAGAAATAAACATTATAATCTCTATAATATAATAAAAGGATAGAAATATCGATTCTACTGTACCTACGTACATGAATAAACTAAAAAAAATGTGATCGGTTAACATATTGATAATAAAAGCTAAAAAAACAACTCAGTAGAATTCTTGAATTATAATAAAATATTTCCTACTAAATTATAGCAAAAGAGCTTAACTTACTTACTTAGAAAATATAAGAAATTATACTATTAATAAAATTTTCACAATAAAATTATATTAACCAATTTACCCAACACTGCCAAAAGATACAATTTTGAAGTACCCTCAGAACAACATTAACAAGCTTCTCAGCTAATTAAAATACTTGCGCCACTTTAAATAGATAGTTACGTGTTTTATTGAACTACTTTCTGGTAATTAATATTTTTCTTTTACAATTATTGGAGTTATTTTCAAGTTTGTTAGACCGACAAAATATCTTTTTTTCTTAGCTTGGGTTAATTATTATACTTGTTATTATAATTAATGGTTGGTTGAGGAACCAGGGCCACCAGCACCATATTTAATATTTTAATTTTTGCGCTCTGGTAACTACTTACCAGCGTAAAGCGTGGCGTTCAGTTCCGCCACTCAACACGAAATGCCTCTGGAATTTGGTGGCCTCGGAAGTAGAGAACGCAGAGTTTTGACACTCCTATATTCCTTCTGCAGTATAGACACGTAATATATGTGAGATACAACGTAAAGCTAAAAAAATCTATATCAAAACCCAAAACTTTTAAAGTCTAGATGATATTTAAACTTATTTCCAATACAAATATTAATTAAAACTTAGGCAGATACTAGCATTCACCGATATCAAACACCATCGTACTTTTGCTACCTCCGCATAGCAGGCAGGGCGGGCAATTAGTCTAAACTTAGCAGTAAACTGACAACGAAGTCACCGGCCAACCTATTAAGTGCTTAGTTCCTCAACTTGTTATAGAATCAACAGAACAGCAAGACACTGCAAACTCTGGAGACTGGAGACTCACGATGAATTTAAGTTAGTTCTCTTTAATTACATACTAACAAATACTAACTGCGAGCATGAGGTTTTTGGACGTGCCTGATTGGAAATGATAGTTTTGAATTATTATACTAAAAGGAAATTGTATTATATTGGATTTTTTTGTAGTGTTTTACTGTTTTGCGCTTAGTATAGTAGGCACAGGGAATCTAGTGTTAAAGTACTCCGTTCCTAATATAAGAGATATTGTTTGTTAAATGACAGAACTGAACGCCACACATTGTCATTAAAAACATCATCACGGCAAGGACAGTTCAGTCTTACACTGAATTGTTACATATAGGTAGAGTCGCACGCTGTTGCGGCTATTTAAAAAAAAGTCTCCTTAAATTTTGTCTATACTCTACTCCCTTCATAGTCTAGTAAAGTTGTTTTAGTAGTAGGAATATTTAGTCACTTCCAATAATTTGAAAATAATTTGTTCGTTTGAATAGTTTCTAAATTTGCAGTCAAATGCTATCGCACTGCGCCACGATGGTTTCAAGAGTAATTAAATTTATTTTTAAATTGTATTCGCTAAGAGAATTTACAAGTCCATTACATTTTATATGGCAAAAATAAAATCTTTTATTTAAATAAAACTTACACAATTTATAATTTAAAATTTTACTTTAAAAAAACTTGACATGTGTCTCTATTTTTAAAAAGTAAAAGAACTGAAAACTTTATTCTTTGTTCAGTAGCTCTGATATTGAAAAGAACTGAAATAAAGTTGTTCGAATGTCTGGAACTAATTTGAAATTTTATTAGATTTTTACCATAAAGTTGTTGGAGGATTGTCTTTAAAATTTAGTGTTCATCTTGTTATATCAAAAATAATTAAAAACGACCCATCTTGGCACAGACAGTGAGTTTGACTAAACTGAGATAGTGATAAGTTCAAATACATTGGATCTTGTAGTCTCATGGGACGGTCAAACTACTCGTAGGTACACAAATATTAGTTAAATAATAAAAAATCGCCCAGCAGGATGTCTGTTTTTGTTATTGTGTAATGGAGACCTTCGCGTTTACAGTCTAAACATCTATTTAATTTGTGCCTTATTTTTTTTATCTAATATAAACCATTTCTTACAGTGTTCAGTATCATGCGGCGAAGGTGTCCAAGTACGAGGAGTGGAGTGTACACCTGCTGGTGGTGGATGCGACCCTGGTATCAGGCCTGAGATTTCGCGGCCTTGTTCCACGGGCATCAGCTGTCCTGCTTATAGGGAAGCTAGTGAACCTGATGTAAGTTTAAGAGTTCTTACTTATTTTATATTCATTTTGTCATAGCTGGGTAGGTAGTGAACCCAATGTTAAGGCATTTTGTTTTTCACTTTGACAGTTTAGATGTTGAATAGTGAAATAAAAACACGTTGCCTACATTGAATAACTATATGAGTATGTATAGGAACCGTACGGTTAGTTCTCCATTATTTGGTTCTTCTTCTTATTCTTCATTTCCATCGTTGCAACAGCGTGCGGTGTTTGATTCCGCCACAAAAAGTGTATCTAGAAGGAAAATGAAAAAAATAGAGCATCTTCAGAGAGAGTAGAGCTCTCTACATACATATATTTATGATTTATGATTAAAGATAAAAAAATTAGTGTTAGTAACCTTTATAATACAATAACTTTTGTGTCTTAACACTAACTTCCCCGACTCCCTCCGTCTACACTGTTATGTGCGGGATACAAAACAAATAAATCAACAATTTCATATTGTCAATTTATACAAAATCTAGATTTATTAACAACTACTCGCAAACTAAAAAAGTTAAAGAATACATAATATAAAAGCACCGGTGTTAAAATTATATTTTCAATTGGAAGTTATACAAAGCAACGCCCACGCCCGTACACTCGATAGCTATCTACTACTAGGTGCCAATTAGGCTTTATTAGCATATTTCAAAATGTTCAACGTGAAAATATCTATGAGAACTATTGAAAAAAAAAACTTTTATTTATTTGTTAATATAGAAATTATAGAAATGAGTGATTTGTTTGTTGTTGGTGACGTAGAGTAATTGATAATTGGACCGTTTATTTTGAGAGTGGTGTAAGTCCATTTTCTTTTGTTTCGAGAAAATTAAAGATTAGTATATCGATGATTATGCAATTTCATTCACCGACTGATTTTAAGTTGTTCAAAACGTGGGATTTTTTTAGAAATTAAACACGGACTAGTTATATATAAAAAAATTACATTAAATTAAGCATGAATTACGTGATAGCCCATTTTTCTCAAAAATGGACTTACACCACTTTCAAAATAAACGGTCCAATTATAGTCTGAATAGAGGACTAATGTCATGTATATGTGCAACGTTTGACTGCAGACACGATGGTTGTAGTAGGGTCGTTTCCGAATCAATGAAATTAATTATTTTCATATCTCCTCTTCGCAGAGTTGAAATTCACAATAGAAACTCCTTGCCAAGAATAAGAGATTTTTATAAAGTTTTTTTTTAATTATTTTATATTACTTTTTTTATCAAACAGGATGATATAGAAGATCTGCTACCAGGTGTCGTATACCACACTCAGCCTCTCATCCAGCCGTATCCGCCGCCGCAAGCGAAGGCGGAACAGCTTATAGGTGAACCAGATATACCTGTGGAGGCCACGTAAGTATCACTCAGAATAAGTATACAATGCTGGTATACGCTCAATATTATGAAAATAAATTGTTAAATCTACATTTATAAGCCTAAAATCATTATGGATCTAACAATTGGATTTTCGATAAATCAAATACCTAACATAAAAATATTTTTTCAATACGAACCAGTTAGTTCCTGAAATAGCGGTTTCAACTAAACAGAGTATGTTTGGTTTAGATTTGTAATATTAGAAAGGGTTGTTAAAAAGCTTATTTTAATCACCTTTTCTTGCGACTGACAATACCAACATTTTTCATTAATTACCTACTTGACAGTGCTTTTAAGAACTTATATAAATTTAAAATATTTAAGTTTGGACATCATATGAGATTATACAATAAAACTCATGTTTTTCTTATATTGGTTGGAGGTGCTGCAAAAATATACACAATAATATTGAGCGTGTATGAGCTTAATAAAATGATAAAGCGATGATATAACGATTTTAAGCAATGTTATATAATTTTATTAAATAAATATTATGTTTAAAAATATTATTATAAAATTTAAGCTAAAATAAATATATTCTATATTAAAATTTATATATACCTAACAGTTTTGCTTGCGCGCCGCTTTTACTGTGTATTATTAGTCTATAATAACATTAATATGGAAATTTTATTTGTATTATATATTATATCTTGTATTATTATTATGAAAAATAATATGAATTTATTTATATTTTTTATATATATTCATTACATTTTGTTTGTATCTTTTTATTTTTATAGATTGTTTTTAACTTCGTACTTTTCAATAAAAATGATTCATAATCAGTATTAAATTACCTGACGTGAAATCTGATAATAATTTCAACTTATTTTTCCTTTTTAAGATATTATACTCCATTCTAAAAGCTATAAAAAGTACAAAAAGCAGGCAGCTTAAAATATTGTATACATTTTGCCGCTCTGGGATTACTCAAAGTTCAGAGAATGTTAGAAAATATAACATAAAAGAAATATAACTGTAGTTTGAAAATACAAGAAATAATTTTATTTGATACTTTAATTTATAATATTTTTCTAAGGAATATTGTGAATTCGATTTATTTTATTTATAAACCTAAGTAATACTTAACATAATTATTAACCTGGTTAAATTAAAGCGACCTTCTTTCGCTCTTATATGAATGAATTGCTAATTTGTTTTTGTTGTGAACTAAATTGGCTTGTTATCTCTATAATGAAACACGTACTGAACAAACCTTATTAATGATATTTTATTTTCTTTTATTCATATGCCGTCTTTTTAAATAAAAATAAAAGAAAAATATTTTTAAATTTAAAATAAAAAAAATACTATAATACTAGGCTATTTGTGGCGTACGGGCACGAGCGTGCGACTGTAACCTTGTGTCACACGAGCGTGTGACACAAGGTTTGGGTTTTATTCCCACTCGAAGATATGAAATATTAAAATTTTAATTTCTTCGCTCTGGCGTCGAGGCAAAGCTGAGGTTCCGCCACTCAATGCCTCCAGAATCTAGCGGAAAATGGGGAGGGGAGTATCTTAACTCTAGGCTCCCTATGCATACCCTGCTACATGTGGAATACAGCGGGAAGCTGTAAAAAAATCTAAATTTATAGACTAAAAAAATATATAAAATTAAAATAAAGCTTAAAACCAACCTATTCGAGACTATTATAGCCATGTTAATTTATTGTTAACTATATATTGAAACAGTGACTGATAAATTTCTCGTCGGTTCTTCTCTCCTACCTGTAGGCCTGTTCCAGTTCTAATGTAACTTGACGGTACTTTTATTGACCATTGGGTAAATTATGAATAAAGAATATTATGATTTTGGCTTTGAATAAGCTTATCTTTCTTTTCCTTGAACATTTTCTTTCCCATGTTTCCGTCAATGCTAGAGAATGCTATACATTATAAAATAAACAAATAAATAAATACTTTAACATATTTGTCAGTTGGAGTTTTACTTAAAAACAAACACATTGTGTAAAAATTATGATGCAGTAAAAATATCTTATAGTTTTTTTACTAATTTGTTTACAGAACATTCATTCAAATCCTGATGAAATAATTCTGACAGTCTATTAATACCAACCAGTCATGATAAATGTTATTTAATGAGTAATGAATTCTCATCAAAAACCCCAGCCTTCATAATACATCAGTAGCTATTGATTACGCTTTATATAAAATTAAATTCACGTGAACAAAATAATAGTAGCCTATTTGTACAAGAGGCTTATCGATGCTTACATAGAAAATAGAACATTGTTAGTACTTTTGATAAATTACTATATTTCTGCTAAATTAAACACAAAGAAAGTTCTGAGAACTTGACTTCAATAGCGTTAAAATAATAAAGCCATGAATATAAAAAAAGATCAAATAGAGAACGACGAAACAGGGACAGTGTTTGGCTGTAAGTGATAGTTGTGGATGAAGGGGTCTTCTTACCGGCTCTCGGCTTACTTTAATTTCCCTACTTTGAATGAAAACCGAAACGCGGCGTTGAGTTCTGCCCCTCAACAAGGAATGCCTCAAATTGGGCTGGAAAGCAGAGAATAGAGTGTAATAACTCCTTGCTTAAGCCGAAAAAAATATAAAAAATACGACATTAATTTATCTAAAAGCTAAAAAATGAGTAGTAGATAAACGTATTGTATATAAACACAAGCTACCTTTACCTTTACCTTGCGTAGGGGCATAATTACTATTGTTATAAATAATATATTATATTCTTACCAAAGTTAAAATGCGTAATTTTTGATTTTTTATACTTTATTTTTGTATGGAATTTCATTGTAAGTTTGTTAATATTAAAGATGCATGTATTTTTATAACGGTATAAACAGTTTGATGTTTACTTCCATTAATAGATGACCCAAACAAAGTTAATTTTATTTGTGAATGTAATTTGAATAGAACAATATAATTAATTCTGTAGGCAAATACGTCATTGGTTGGTTTTATTAGAACAAGGCTTCAAAACTTTATCTAAATTTAAATATTTATACATACTTATATACAAGTAAAGTTAATAAAAATAACGAATATCCTAAATTCATCATTAAATAATTAATACTTTTATAACTATTTTAATGGTTTTAAGAATAGAAAGTGCTTGAAATAATTTATAACTGTATTTTTACTATTTTCTTTTTTAATTTTTGTATTTGGTGATGATAATTCTTCTTTTAACCCCTTTTGAGTGGTATAGGACAGTAGCAATTTTTCACATTTTTATTTACACTTTACTATTATATAGTTCTTATTATTTTGTTCCTATTAAATTTTATTTCTTTTTTATATAACTGTAAGCATTTTTATATATATTTATAATAATTTATATTTTTTATTTATAAATATAAATTTTAACTAATGTTTTGATCCTAAAGAGCTCAGAGTATTTTGTTGTTGTTTTCAGCAATTACAAAATATTCTTTGCGTGTGGCTGGTTGTATGTAAGGTATTGTACCTTGGCCAGTATTTAAAGGTTCACTTTTGAATTCAGAACAACATCACATTATAACAAACGTCATACCACTTCATACACGTCCTGTGGCTGTTGTTCCCTTTCATTTCGAGCTTACGATTTTATAAAGCAATGTCTTCAAGCCATTTTTAACCTTATTTGAAATGGTTTAAGGACTAAGCTTAATCACTAGATTTGATATACCATGTTTCTCTGTTTAAAGATAGATAGCTACGAAGAGAACTAATTCATACAAATATGAAACATAAATTTAGCAAGATAAAAGTCAATTTCGTATGCGCACTTTAATATTTTCGCAAGAACCCTTCAGTTCATTACCTGTCATAGACCATTACTTTCTCTAAGATTATACGTTTTTCAATTCTATGCACTGCACAATAAAGTTTGTTATTCCTTGCACATATTACACTACTATCTAAAGTTTGTCTACTTTTTTGTTACGCTTCGAAACACTTTTCCAATACTCTTAAGATACTATACATCTGCACTGACACCTACGAACTTATTTTTTTTTTCTTCAATATTGTCCGCAGAGTTGTTATTTAGTTAATTCTGTTTAAAATTAGGTTTACAGGTTAATTGGACGACACATACAGACACACTGGTGCACATACTTCTACATATACCAGCCAGATCTATTAGGATTGGTAGTTTCTATATAATTTTCGAAACCCCTCGCACCTAGCATGTGTTATCATGTGTGGAACCCTAGCAATGATAGAATTGAATGAACCACAATATCAGTTCGCAATAGCTATATTTTAAATAAAAGAAAAACAATATATGTAAAAAACAATATGGAACATACAAAATCGTAGTAAAAAATCGCATCCAACGTTCATGCACGTCGAATTTAAATAAAAATTTAAAAAATATATAAACTAAATAAACTATTTTATACTCATAGTTACATCAAAGACGATGAATGGAGTCCATGCAGCGTCACTTGCGGTGAAGGCTGGAGGAAGAAGGAAGTGCATTGCAAGATCTTCCTAGAGTTCAGTAGGACGATAGCAAAATTACCAGATAGCAAATGTATGGGACCGAAACCTACGGAAGAAACTGAAAGATGTGTAATGGAGCCTTGTTCCATGGCGTACGGGACTTCCTTCGGTGATTCGAGTGCCCCTGCTTATGGAACGGGAGACAGGTATGGTTTATATTTAGTGATTAATTATTTGAAAAACAAATGTGTTAGTGTATAAATATACGCCCTAATTGTCTATATGAAGACTATTATTAGAAATAACTAATACCGTTACATAAACTTTTCCATTTTCTTTATTTACAATTATTTACATCAAGTAGGAACAATAATTAATTAGAAAAAAACGTTAAAATGAAAGCTTAGCCCTAACAATACTCAAAAGATTCTGTAATACTCCATTATTAATAGATTCGTTTACAACATCATTTACTCTAAATGCTAACAAATTACCTTCGCCTATTATCGGCCCTACATCAATTCGTTGATCAGTATCAGGAATAAAATCATGATTTTCCAAAACCCTTTCACTTTCAGGAGTTATACTAACAATCCTAAGTTCCACTAAAGCTATTAATAGACCAAAAGGCAACATTTCTTGAACATCTTCTAGAAATTTCTCTCTAGGGTAAACCGAATTCGCTTCAACGTTAAATTGTTTTAGGAATAAACTGAACGTGTCGTAGTAGGATATTTTGAGTTCTTCAAAATATTCAGATCTAAATTCGGAGTCTGTACAGATGTATAAAAAGTATAGGATGTCTGTCAAAGGGTTTGCATAGCGCATCGCCTGGAAGTCCAAAAAGCATAATTCTCTTTTTGACCCCTGAAAAAACAATACACATTAATAACCAAGATAAAACAACAACTTACATATTTTTATCTAGGAAACGATAAATATGAAAAATAAATAACATGTGAAAACTGAGTAACATAAGAACGAATCATATTTCAATTAATAATAATTACTAACAGAAAACAGAATTTACACAATCTCGCATATATGGATAGGCAGAAGAAACAGAATTTTAAGACATTCTCCTCCTCTTCTCCACTTTTCGTCATAATTTGTTGAAAAAAATAACTAACTGACATAATTTACATTTTAAGCTTCTATTTTATCAACACAAACGATCTTTATATTTATTTCCAAATAAATGTAAAGATTACTCGTTTATTGCTGTATTTTCAGAATTATTTAGAAAAGCTAGAATTCGATGTAATCATTTGTTACAAAATAATCAGGATAATAATTGTCGTATAATAACCGATAACGACTACTATTTATCAACTATTGTATATAATACAAATTAAAATACTTATAATATAACTCAAGCACAAATACCTACCTCATTTTTAAATAATATATTGTTGATCCAACAGTCACCGTGGCAAAACACGTTATATTTTTTAGGTTCTGTATACATTTTAAGCAAATCTAGGAGGTCACCTTTAACTTCTTCTAGTTGTTTCCTGACTTCTGTATCTAATATGAGATTGACGGACATTTGAAATGATTCTTGAAAATAATTTCTCAACTTGGTATGTTTAAGGAAATTATCTTGAAAAATAAGATCTCTGAATAAATCTCTAATATTTCCAAAATTTTCGTCCGTTCTTTCAAATACAAATGATAAAGCATGAAATTTTGCTAATTCTGTTATTATTAATTTTACTTGGGGATAGTCTAGTTTCTCGTACTTGACTAATTTGGTATCTATTTCAAAGCCACTTAACAATAGATCTTCTAAAATTATCACTTCACTATTCTTCGATGTACTTGAAAATACGCAATTGGGTAGAACAACTCGGTCTTCAGCTTTGAAGTTATCTTGTATTATATTATATTTATCTATAATATGTTCGTATGCATTTACTTCTCTTTTATGTAACTCTCGGAACAGCTCTTGTCTTGTTGTATTGATGAGAGTTTTGACAATAACACTAATATTTTTGACACTACCTTTATGAATAACACTACAACTCCCTTTTAGGGAAACTCTAAATACATTCGCGATGTAATTCTCTCCTTTGCCATCCAATATATCAACGTGATACGTAAAATCTTTAATTTCGTTTATTTCCGCCACAGTTTCTATACAATTGTGCAATTCGATGCAGTTAAATTCGTCCGGTTCGCTTATATTTACGTCTAGAGACATTTTGTTAGCACTCGTGTGTGCACCGTGACATTACCTAATATCACTTTGTATGAATTTTTGCGTGATAATGCCCTGATAAGATAATTATCCTTATCGCTTTATCGAGCTATGTTATAAGTTAAACGCTATGATGTTAGTCATTTGTCCTAATCAGACAGTTATGATAACAATTTGATATTTTTTCGGTATTATCAAACTGAATTTATGGCACTTTTTGTTAAATAATTTATTCCCATATAATTTTAGTAACAAAAATATTTCCCAGCAGATCTCTAATATTTGGAACGTCAAGTAATATTAGAGTGGCGCCGGGCTCTCCCGGCAAGTCGTATTCTTGGAAGGAAAAAGGTTATACGAGCTGCAGTGCGTCATGCTTAAGCGGAGTTCAGGTAAAGTATTAGTATTAAATAAGTAATATATTGAATTGATCGTATTGGAGTGAGACGGCTTTTGAGTTTAATCTCAACTCAAAGTTATGTATTATTTTCATTCCCTCGCACAGGTAAGCACGACGGTGAGTTTTGCCACTCAACTCGCGATGTTTCTAATTCAGGTGGAAAGCCGAGAATTAAATCTCTCTGCCTAATAGAGAACATAAAAAATAACAAATAATATCTTTCTTTTGACTATCAAAATGAAATGCATTTAGTTCTAAATCTCTAAGATATTTATAAAAACATACATTTCACTGCTTAAAATCATTTTAAAAGTTGAGTATATCAAAAACTCAATTAATTTTGTAATTTTCAGTATATGAATATAAATGGGTTAGGCATCATCCTTATGCATATTATGAATAAGTAATTTTCTTATACATATAAAATTTACACTTCGGTACAGGAGTTTTCTTGTCGTCTACTAGTAGCTATAACGTATTACCTTAAACGAAAACTATTTTTTAAGCTATTTTTTTTTCTTCGTAAAGCTTAAAGACTTAATATCAGACATGATGTGGTCAAACAAAAGCCTAATTTGTTATAATAAAAAATATTTTTTATGAACTCTTTAGGAACTAATAATACAATGTGTAAGAGACGAAGATGGCAAAAACGCATCCCCCTACATGTGCGATCCGCACACGAAGCCCGAGAACAGAGTGAGGACCTGCAACGATCACCCTTGCCCGCCTCGGTAAGCTGTGTTGTTGGTTGTAAGGTTGCACATTACCTACTCATAGTAAAATATATATTACCCTATAAGTAATTTGTAACGTTTTCTACCTATGATGATAACAGAGGGTGCTCGTCTGCCTGTAGCATTGTAGCTCCCAAACGAATAATTTTGAGTTAGTGTCAATTTTTACACCTCAATTTTGTTTTATGTTTCAAATATATTTCTATTTTTTTTTATTTTAAGTCATACCTACATATACAAAACTAGGCGTAATACTAAAGAGTAAAGAATCCCTTGGTACCCTTGGTAATATACTTTACATCACAATAAGGATATAATAAACATTGGAAAGCAAAAATAAAAAAATGTATATAATTTAAATCGCCTAATATTTCAAATTCTATTCCTTTTTCAAAAAAACTACTAGTAAAAGTACTAACTACTGCTATATCCTACACTTTTGTAACCGCGGAGCGGAAATCGATCAGAACAGTATATTTAAATACCAAATCATAACTACATTTCAAATAACTCAAAACTTATTTCATATGAATCGTACTTTTACTACTATCGTAATACCTGTAGAAATACAAATAAATGAAAAAAAGGCACGTACTACTGTATTATATTTGACACACTTTCATATAATAACTATTTGAATTATATTTTTCTCTTACAGTTACGAAAATATGTAATATTTCTTTTTTTTTCTTTTCCACAATTCCGTTCCGTTTTGTAACCGCTAACCGGAAATCGATCAGGCAACAGTAAATTTGAATGCCAAGCCATAACTAGATTTCAAATAACTCAAAACTTATTTCACAGCAGTCGTACTTCTATTGGTATAGTAGTACTACTACTGTAGTATTATAACTTTTACTTCTATACAAGTAGTTCAGAAGTTTATAGCAAGAAATTTAATAAACGTTACGGCGTACTTAGCGTTCAATTTCCTTTTCATAGGAAATTTGTTATTTTATAGATATTATGTGATTGGAGCCTAAAACTCAGTGGCGTACATTTTTTCCAATAATGTATTTTTTTTCCAGTTACAGCTTTTATTTGTGATGTTATTGGAATTTAATACGAAATATATATTTAGGCTTCCAAGCTAGTATGATATATTTGGTAGGTAATAAATTTCATATTATATAGCACATATTAAAAAATAGATAAGTACACATTTTTTTTTTTGTTGTCCACAAAATTCTGGAAAACTAAAACTCTAATTAAAATGATCTAACAAGGTGACCTTTTTGATCGAATTCAATGTTTCAATATTTTATTTTATATATTTGTCTAGAATAATATTAGCGTTCTTAAAGACCGATATAATATTAACATATTAATGACATATAATATACATTATTAATATTATACCAGTATTTAATAAAAGACAATTTAAAAAATCCTATATTTTGAATTGTCTAAAGGCTTATACTAAAGGTATATTAAAAAGGACATAAATATATATTAGAAAAATATATATTTGTTTCATAATAAAAATTAAAGCTAATGAGGAAGTTTTTTTTTAAATTATTTAAACATTATCAAAATGTTTATCATGATTTCAAATTTTTCGGTTTTTTCGCGCTAACAATAAGTCGTCAAATATAAAGTTATAGTACTATAAAATGGTACCTTTATTCCACATGGTCTCTGCACCTATTGATCGATGTGAAATCTGGCACACGGATAGCTTGTGACAAGGAGACGGATTAGATTACTTAATGTCCTGATCGACCTACTTCCTTTAGGTCTTTCTCTTATTTGTGCTGGGACTTATGAATAAATTGGAAAAAATGTATCCATGGCATATGATTTTCTTGATCTATTTTTAAAAAAGTATTAAAATTTATTACTTTTGTATGTTTTTAATATATTACATATAGGCAATTTGTTCCTTGCTTTTGTGAACAATTATTTAAGAATTTGAAAATATAATTTTAAGACAACTGATGAGTGACCACATAACTACTGATCTGACAAATAAAAACAAAATCATTACTAAAAGCAAACTTTTTATTAAAAAATATATACAATTTCGAGGTAATCATACTTTTAAACAAAAAATCTATATGAAATCTTTTGTAGCTTCACGTTGTCCCTCATACAGCCGAGTAGGCAGATGAAACTGCTTATGAAGACAAATCACTGCCCTTGCACCGCGGAATTTGAGACACGGCTTGTTAAGGGGCAGAACTCAACGCCGCTCTTTGTATTACCAGAGCGGGTAAATAAAATCAATTAAATTCTCCAAGTCAGAATCAAACCCACAACCGTCGCGTTTACAGTGTGTTGCTTGTTTAGGACTGAAAACCCCTACAAGTAACAATTTTTATATCAAATATCTAAATCAAGTGCCTACGTTATTTATTTTTAGTGCATTACAGGTACATAGTTGGACTGAGCTCAATTTATACTTTAACACGTTTATACAACGTTAATGAAATAAAATTTCTTACAATTTTAAACTTTATGCACATGAAAATAAAATCTAATTTATAACAAGAAAACATAATTTGAAATTTCATATTAAGTCTAGTATTTAAATAGCGCATAGCGCTAAAACTACTTTTACAGTCAAATTTAAAAATTAAGATTTATATAGTTTTTTTGTTTGTTATATTACAAAATGCACTTTAACTTAAAACGACCATAAAAACGACAGTTAAAAATCATACATAGTATTTTTTTTTAACTTTTTCGAATATAGTAGGTTTTTTTAGAAGGATCTTAGTGCTAAGATACTTCTTTCTCTATGGACTGCCCCACGTTTTCTCTACAGTCTATTCTGTTCACATCATTTTAGATGAACAAAATATTAAATATTCTATATCCCCGAGTGGAAATCAAATTCACAACCTTCGCGTTTACAGTTGCATGATGATGCCCCTGCGCTGCGACGGCCTCGACCTGGTATACCTACTGATAATGATATATTTCAAATATTAACGTATGTAATTTTTAACCAACAGATGGAACTATACGGATTTCTCGCAATGTACCAAATCGTGTGGCATCGGCATTCAGACACGAGAGGTTACTTGCATACATGAGGTAAGTAGATGATGTAATCTATATACTCGTATATAAAAGGACTTGTCCTCACTGACTGAGGTAAGACGCACGCACAGCTGTAACCGCTGTGCGTAGAAACGAGATATTTGGACAAAAGTTTACTTTCGTAATCTGGACATTCACTAAGAAGGGATTTTGAAAAATTTTAACCCTAAAGGGGTGAAATAGGGGTTCAAAGTTTGTATGGATAAAAATTTTAATCGGCACCGATTTTTATAAAATTTGAAATTTAGATTTTTAAAAGTATTTAATTGAACACGTGTTTCATCGTTTTCTAGAATTCTCCGCCTAAGGGTGCAAATAAGGGGTTGAAAGTTTGTATAGGTTTTTTTTAAATCATCACCATTTTTTATAAAATTTGAAATTCAGACTCTTAAACGTATATAATTAAACACATGTTTCATGGGTTATTAGAATTCACCCTTAAATACGCAAGCGAAGCTGCGCGCGTCCGCTAGTTATACATATATGTTAATGATTTGTGATACCTGGAGAGCCACAGGTTCGAAGCCCATATGAAGAAAATTATTTCTTGTAACACATAAATAAAAAAATATTTTTAATATTTAAACTGATAATTTAACTATAATTATTTTTGTTTCTCTAAGAAAATGTATGAATTTATCAAATAACATCTACTAGCTTAACTTTCATTTTATCGAACTAATATCCTAGACAAAAATCTAATTTCATTTAAAACTAATATTAAAAAAACACATATTTTATACACTATAACTCAACGTCAAAACCATTTCTAAATTCTTTTTGTAACATTTCTAAACTCCGCCAACAAAATAATACATAATCGTCGTACAAATTGCAAAGTGGTTGCGACGCAACTTGAAATCCTTTAAAATGTTCAGGTGCTTGCATCCACGCTGATTTTTAACGTCAGCTGTTTTATAAGTGCTAGAAGTACATTTTACGAGACATATTTGGTTATATTTCGTTTGTTGGTATTTAGAATTTTTATACTTATATTAAAATGTCTGCATATAATATATTGTTTTAAAAGTTAGTTGTAGTAGTGTAGTATTATTAACTGACTTCTGTAAAAAGAGGACTTTTTATGTTTGTTAGCTCTGAACTTTGACTGGGTGAATCGATTTTGTTAATTCTTTTTTTATTTGAAAGTTCATAAAATTAAAAATCACCAGGTAACCCGAGGCGGCACGAACACGGTGGTAGTACCAAACAGTATGTGCCCGCAACCGCCGCCGCCCGACAGACAGTACTGCAACGTCCTGGACTGTCCCGTCAGGTGGCATACTGGAGAGTGGTCGAAATGTTCCAAGACCTGTGGGGGTGGAATGAAGCAGAGAGAGGTTTGTAGTGGGTTCAATTTGTTTACAGATGGCGGTTAAATTTAAAATGAAAGCGAGAAATTTTAATTTGCTTAAAAAATGTTGAGTATTTCAAACCAGATGACAATTAAAAGATTGGATTGGCATTGGATTCTCTATTTAAATTTTAGGCCACGAGTTCAAATCTTCGGTCGCAACACCACCAGTTGTTGAAATATTTATTGCGAAATATTTATTTTGAAAACCTTGTGGGTTCTATAAAATTTAAATAATTATCTTACTTCCGTTCTGGATTAGACATAGTCTAGCGATGGGTAATATTGATATAGGCGGGAAGTTGAGAATGGAGAAAGATATACGTTCCTTGGTCTACTTAGAAGTATTGCACTTAATTTAAGCGATCATTAGATAATTTTGGAAGACAGCATATAATTAATTTTACGAATACTAAATAATTCAATAACATAAACTTCGTGAAGCCATAGTGGCGCAGTAGAACAGCATCTAACTGTAAGCACGGTGGCTGTGTATTCTAATTTCGTCGATTTGATTTCCCGTTAGTGTAGATAAAGTAAGTCGTTGAGCACATCACTGTGCGACGTGGCGGAACTCAACGCGTGTGGACACACGCAAAAGTATCTCGAAAATTGGACGGAAAGAACAGGAATGAAGTATCTTACATTAGGATATCTTTCTCTTTTATATGATATACTGCTAAAACATTTTGTAATACAATTGCAATAGATATCTACGAGAAATCTATCTCGTATGAATTTATAATATTACAATCAATTAAAATTCCACCACCCATGGCCGTCACTCGTGGCCTCGATATTAATGCAAATTAATTTTACAAAGCCTTCTTGACTTACAAGCTTTTGTAGAACTCAATGAGACTTACCAACAACTTATCTAATTTCGTATAGAGTCGCCAGAGGAATACATTTTGAAGAATATTTCATTAATATCGCCAACATTTATTTGAATATATTATTTGGTTATTCGTTTTATATTTGAGCTACAAATTGTTATTTTCAATGTTGTTTAGTCGTGACTTAAATTTGAATAACTTTTGTTTAAATATCTTTGATTTGTATTAAAATTTTTCTTTTGGTATCTGCTAGGTTATATTTCATATTGATTAGTCATATGTTTTAGCTAAGTTGCAACAATTTTAACTGCTTATGATAACTTTTTTCTATTAATTTCTATATTTTCTTCTTCTTGAGTCAGAGTGCAATTATGAAACATTCACATTTCCTCGTCCCAAATATAATTTAAATCATTTCCACAGGTAATATGTAAACAAATAATGGCGCAGTCCCACGTGGTGGAGCGCCCCGCCTCGCAGTGCAACTCGGCGCGGCCGGCGCTCACCAAGTCCTGTAACAGTCGCCCGTGCTTGCTGGACACTTCTGCTCCTGAGATATCTCTCGCTAACTCCTCTTATATACAGCACGATCCTAAGAAGAAGAAGGTAAGTTTTATTTGTTTATTTCTTTAATACTGTATTATACCAATATAATAAAAAAATAAATACAAGAATATACAAATGGTTAAAAGACACCCTCATCATTACAAGTGATCTGTTCCAAGCAACCCTTAGAATAGATCAAAGTTTTGTTTTGTTAGTAGTTTTTATGTTTGATTATATATATACATATCTGGCTGAAAGTTACAGTGACTAATTAACATTACAAGTTTTATATACTCAAATTAATCATTTCTTAGTACCTACATACCTATCGTTTGTAAATGAATTTATTTATTATTTTTTTCATGTAGGTAACAGTTAAAGTGGGTGGTTCCGCTACAATATTCTACGGAACGCAAGTGAAAATTAAATGTCCGGTGAAAGGATATAACAGAACTAAGATCCAATGGGCTAAAGACCACCAGATTATTAGTAAATCGAAGAAATATAAAATTTCTAAGAAGGTAAGTAAGTTATTGTTAAATTAAATAAATAATTCTTATTGATTAATTAAGAATTTGATATTCATTATTAATATAATAAATGTAAAAATTTGTGAAGATGTATGTTTGTTCTACTTTCATGCAAAAACGACTCAACGCATTTAAATGAAACCTTACACTTATATAACCTATACATCAAAATAACACATAATTTTCTTGTTAACGTTGTTTTCACAGTTACTCTTATTTTTTGTAGTGGAAATATAATGATATTAGTCTCTTTCTCACTCCTACTTATAAGAAATATAAAGGACAAAATAATAAAAGGTCACATTCACAAAATACAATTTGCCTAATTCAGTATTCCACCCCTATCTCGCAACTATCTTGGAATCAACTAATTTATTTAGCTCACTGTCAATTAGTTTGTTGAAGCAAAGTTTTTGTTAACTATCGGCTTTTGGACTTGGCTTTAACTAGTTTTTATTTTAATTTTATTATATTTTTTAAAATATATTTAATTATAAACGTGGCGGTTGTCAGATCGATTTCAATACGATTCAATACTAGAGTGAGGAAATGAAAATGTTAATTGTTTCGTTCCCCCGAGTGGGAATCGAACTCGTAAACGTCGCGTACAGTGGAACATCCTTGTTCCCCTGCGCTATGACGACCTAAATGATATTTACTTTAATACTCAACTTTCTCTGGGTACTGTCTACCATCGAATCACTCAGAGTACTGGGTCTTTTGTGCATTCATTACAACCGGAAACAATACAACATTTATTGTAATCTATATATATTATAAGAGTTTTTTATTTGATTAACGCAATGTTTGATACAAGTGAATGATGCTAATCTTATATTAAACAAACACAAATATACAAAGAACCTGTAGTTGTATGCCACACCGTATAGAAGGGAAATTATTCTATTTTTTCTACCAACTCATTCAAAAGAACGATCTGTTTCTAACAAAAACATTGTGAGCACTTTTTCTTTAAAAGAGCAACTATAGAGTTACTCGTCGACTATTCTTTCATGAATTGTATTTTCAATGACTATTGACCTCATTGTTCTAACAAGACCGACCATTTTAAAAGAAATATATAATTCATAAGCGCATATAGATAAAAAAATATTATTTTCATAAAATTTATGGATATAAAAGAAAATTATTCTACGCATTAAATGGCACTACGTAATGCCGCAGTTTGCTTCTGTTAGAGAAGTCTTATGATCTTTAATCGATATCAACATTACTTATACAGATAGATATCTTACTTTTTATTGTCTTAGCTTCATGCTGCATCCTATGCATAGCAGAGTAGGCAGAAGGAACCTGGGAACCTAGTGTTGAGACACTCGTTCCCACTAAGACATTTCATTGCCATTGAGAATGGAGTAGCAGAACTCAACGCCGCAACCATACCTAACTTCTTATTAATAATTACTTATTTGGTTTATAATTGACATAAATAAGAATTTAGAGTTAGAACTACAAATAGTTAAGTTAAACATTAAATAATTCATCTTGAACTGCCCTGAGCTGCCCTACAATAAGATATCAGCTGTTGGAACCAAGCGTCGTAAATTATAGACGCAAAAACATTTTGTTATCAAGCGTTTATCTATTCACGTTATTTGAATAAATATATTATATACAGTTATTTATTATTTTTGGGATTTGGTTTTGTGTAAATTATTTTGGAATTTATTATGGATTACTTAATACGTAGGGATAAGAAAGTGTTATTTTAAATTTAAGAAATAAAAATACTTAAATGTATATTCCCAGGTTCCCTCTGCATATCTTTTCTATGTTCCCAGGTTCCCTCTGTACAGCGTGAAGATAAATTAACTTATATAGAAAATACAGATTATTTCCTTCCGCCTTCAAAAGATACAGACAAAGGACTTGTAATAAAACGATAGATTGTCTTCATATACAAAGGACATTTTAAAATTAAAAGATATATGTATATATAATTATTAAAATGTAGATATTTCAAATGAAATGATACCTACATCACCAGTTTCCAACTTGCATCTACCTTAATTTAAAAATATAACAGTATTAGTGGTGAAATCCGGCTTCCGTTAGCCC
Source organism: Heliconius melpomene melpomene (assembly GCA_000313835.2). Lineage (NCBI taxonomy): Eukaryota > Metazoa > Arthropoda > Insecta > Lepidoptera > Nymphalidae > Heliconius > Heliconius melpomene. The sequence goes on along the minus strand of HE671617.1, from coordinate 397,069 downwards.
TACCTCAGGAACATACATGTAGGTAAACATACCTGTGGCACCTCGTGGGGTTCATGATTGATTTCCCGACTCTGAGGAATGACTTACTTGCATGTCTCTGTTTTGTCAAAACAGAGCGCGGCGTTGAGTTACGCCACTCAGCACGTAAACTGATATAAAAATAACTGTTAATAATTATAATTTGAACCATCACGTGTAATTATTATTACGTGTAATAATTAATTCGCTATAGTTTCCGACATCTAAATAATATGAAATACCTAATAAGTTTGTAAATTTATTTCAATGCCAATATTTCACAAACAATGAAACGAGCTACTATGGAACTTTTTAATCGAAACAAATTTCTCTTTACTAAATAGTTAACTAAAACTGTGACCACATTCAAAAATATCTAGTTAACTATAACTAAATAGTTAAATATAACTTCGACATTCAATAATAAATACCTCTAACCGAGTACAGCATTCGTACGTAACAGAGCTTATGCATACTATTGTTCAACATATTCAGGTTAATTAACTCTATGAAAGGCTTTTTGGAAGTATTTTAATAAACGCGAACTGCGCTGGGTTTTTTAAATCCCTATGTACGTATACACGGAAAATGAAAACGGGTCATAATATTATTTTATATGAGATATATATAGGTGCTTCTTTATTGTTTTTGATTGTGTGCCTGTTTTCATTGATGTACAGAAGACATTCTAAAAAAAAACTGTCTGAACTCATTCAAGTTCAACGTTGCTTTTATTTTTACATAGAGTACTTACGATAGTGCTCTCTTATACACTATATATTTGATTTTGAGCTGGTATTTATAAATAAATGTCATCAATATAATAGACAGATATAAAAATAAAAAGGCTTTGTCTTCAAAAATTATTCAGATTCTCTCCTTACTCTACGAATAAAAAAGCAAGTTTAAGCATAACAAAGAATAAAAATATAAATTTCCATACAATATCATCATATCGCAGAGCGAGGCCCACACTCAAACCTAACGATCAATAACGTTCGGTGAAATAACCAAAAAAAGCCCCTTTCTTCCGAATTTGTTTAAATTTTTCGGCTTGACCTATTTCAGTGAGTTTTTTGTACATTTATAGATAAACGAAATAGGTATTCCGTTATAATTGGACCGCTATGAATGCAATTTCAAAAATTCATAAAATTCACTATTTATTTGCTGACTGATTTTTTTTTTTTTTATATAAAACTATATAATGCTTTTTGGTATTAAACCAGACGCGATCATAGCGCAGTTTGTTTGTTTTAATTAGACGCGTTGCAGGATCGAATCCAACATTCCTACATTTAAAATTAAGATCAGTACAATGTCCTTAAAATGTGCAGTAAATGGAGAACGGAGTTTCATAAGAGAAGTGTGAAGATAACAATTACTAATATTGTATTTAGCACCAAGGCTCTTTCAGAGTTAAACGGATAACCATTCCACTATGTTTTTTTTTATTTTACCTATTTTTTTCCCAAGGGCGCTCTCCGTATAACATCACTATCTCTTCGCGACCACGGCGTCTACACATGCGTGGCGGGACGTTCCAGCGCTAACCTCACGTTACTAGTGAAACCCCGGCCCGGGGAGTTCCCGTCTAGTGAAGAGATCGAACGACATAAAGCCTTGGATGAACCGTCTTCACCTTTATCTGATAGGTTAGTTTTCTTTTTATAGTTTTTTTTTTTTTTAGATTTTAGAGGTTGGCAATTGAAGCTGAATCTAATTTTTAAGGTTTCTTATGCCCTTATATCACTGATTTTGGCGCAGCAACACAACAGCACAGCGTCTAACTGAATGACTTAATATTTTCATTTCTTCGCTCTGGTTCTCCGGACAAATGGCTCTCGATACAAAGCTCGAAAGAAGTGTCTTATCACTAAGTACTTTATTTACTCTGCTATATATTTGAAGCTAGTAATCACTAATACATCAATAATAAGCGTTCGCGCACACTAAGCTAGATACCATGCTTTCGAACATGTGGATAATGCAACAGCATTATCCACATGTTCGAAAAAAAAAAAAAAAACATCAATAATATATAAATGGTTTTTTTAAAGATATAATTTATTGAGTAAAATAACACTAACGCTTTTCTTGACACTCATAATTTATCACTGATATGATAACTTTACCATATAAATACCATACATTATAAACATACATTTTGCACCACCAAGCAGAGCAGACGGCCGCTACCGCGCGATGGTGGGCGGCGGGTCCGACGACCAGTCGCACGAGCAGCGCCCGCCCGACCAGAAGAAGAGCTACAAGAGTAAGAGCAAAGGTGAGATCGAAGGAGTTTCATTTGTTTGGTGGTTAAGTAGGGTAAAAAGTGTAAGTTTATTTTTATTCTTGCCTAGAATAAATGTCTATAGTACGACCAGCGAGTTGTGACCGCACTGAAGTTAGCTGGATATTTAATTTAATTTTAGGATATTTTATCATTTTCTTCTCGAAATAGGGTACACTTTATAATAGTAGTGAGTAAAAAATGTTTTTGTGTTTTATTGCTCATTTATAAAGGTTAGTTTATAGGTTAATTATTTCTATGCAAACTACTGTCATGTTGTGGGTTCCCATTTGAGTGAACTGTTTTTTTTATAAGGTACGCCACACACCACACAATTTCAAATTGGATGGAAAGAGGGAAACGGAATGTCCCAAGACTAGGTTACATTTGCCTACTTTGCTTTTTTAATTTTCTAAAATTTTATAGAACTGTATTTTATTATGATTTCAAAACTCATATGTAAGGTACATATCATCGTGGGATATAAAGAATTACACAAAAATAAATATTACATAATTTACAGGTAAAATAGACAAAGTGCGAGACGCGTTGTACGGGAGCCCGACGACCGCCAAACCCGTACCGAGTTTTAATTCTCAAGCAAGGGAAACCATTTATGACGATAATGAGGTAAGCGATATCTAAACAATAATAATAGTTTTGTTTTTTAAATTATTATTAAATAAAATATCTTTTTTTAAATATATTCATATATGTATAATATTTCAGTAAAGAAACCATATAATTATTTTTTTGTATATATGATAAGGATTATATATGTATGTTTTTCTCATTTGTATTTGTGTATGTTTTTTATAAAATATTATTTGATTATTTTTGTGTACTTTAAGTTACAGTATGACAATAAATATATATAATGTATATGTTTATAGTAATTGGTTTTTTATTTGTATAAAATCTTTAAAAACTTATAAGAAAAATAAAATCTGTCAAGATTATTGATATCTAAAAATATCTAACAAAAAATGACTACAAAATTATTTGAAAACAAAAGAACATCAAACTTTTCTTATATATAAATTGATACTTTCTTCACAATTATTTATATAACTTATATGTACAACTAATCTTTTAACCTAAACCAATGAAAAACCACGAATTTTAAAAAAAACATACAGAGGTAAAATATTGTTAAAACACTGTTTTTTATGCACCACCCAGTGTTCGTGACACTGCCTGTTGACACTGCCGTGGCTCAACTCACCGCACTTTGTCTTGTTACCAAATAAAGAAAAATAATTCATTCCCCCAACTAAGAATCAAAACCACAACCGTCGCGTTTATAGTCCAGACGACCTCCAAACAGCAATAAATCACAATCCTACCATACATTAAATGGAAAGATTCCAATAAAAGCCGTCACTAAATCGTAAATCTTGTACTTGTCTATTATTAAACATAAATATAAAAGCGATAGCAAATACAATATCAGTATAATATAAAGAAAATACATTATATAATATAACTCGTTTTCTACGAAATAATGAAAATAGTAAATCTCCTTTACGAGACCTGAATATAGAGTGCTTGAACTTAGAACTATGAAATATATACCTCTAGTACACTACGGTCGACGAGTCGTGGCCGCCTTTAAGTTAGTTGTAGATGGCTGCGCAGATTTAATTCTAGGATTTTTCTTACTTTTCATTATTTTCTTCCCGAGTGAACAATACGCAAAAGTTTCGAAAGCCTAACTTTAGGGCGGCCACTACTCGCCCACCGTACTGTACTATGTGGACTAAAGAATTTTCCAGAATAATACAATTCTAGGGCTTCTTTCTTGTGTAGTGCTTTTGAAATACTTTTGTGCCTATGTTTAATCTGTCTTTTTTATTTGATATATGATATTATGTTAAAAAGATAATGTATTTTTTTTTACATGTACGTCCTTTACAGTTTTGTTGCGTAGGTTGGGGGACCCTAAAGAACCACTCGGCTCTTGAGAGTAATTATAATGAACTTATAAAAAAGCAGCTTCACGCTTTTTTTCGGCAAATGGTAGGCAAAAAGAACCTAATGTGAAGAATTGTTGAGGCATTTCTTGTTGAATGGCGGAACTCAACACTTTGCCGAACGAAGAAACGAAAATATTAATAAATAATAATTTATTCCCCCCGAATGGGAATCGATCCACAACCGTTGCGTTGAAGCGTCTGCTGTTATTTGTGGAATACAGCATGATGAAAATAAAATAGTAAAGTTGGGACCAAACCCACAACCATCGCGTGTAAATTGAGATATTTGCTAACTGCATGACAATGGCACGAATGCTATACGTTTAGCAAATTTGATTACAATTGATTGGAGCGCTCGCACTGACTGAGAGCAGACGTAATAAGCAAAAAGTTACATTACAGTTTGTAGATTCTCGATACGGCTAATTTGTGTTAAATACTAAGTATTTCCTTGTTATATATGAGTCAAGTCGAAACAATTTATATTTCTTTTAAATATTTATAGCTGAAAAATCTAAGAAACTGGGAATAGAACTTACAACCACTACACACAGTCATACACTTTTCATACATTAAAGTATAAAATACGAAAGTACTTTACATTCCATTTAAGTATGAACATGAAAAATTAGAAACACCCTTCCACTTCATGATTCACGAACACGCGTAACATATAACGGCAGAACTCTTATTATTACACTGTATAAAGTATATGCGACTGTAAAAGAGACTATTGAATTTTAAATGGACGGAACGACAATCTTATGTTTTAATATAATAATATTAAAATAAGAAAGATATCTGGTTTTTTTTTGTAATAATATATAGAAGTATATTGTTTTCATTTGTTTGTACGCGACGGTTGTGAGTTTGATTTCCATTCGGGGGGATGAATATTTTCATTTTACTCTGTTTTCTGTTTGTCTATTTACCATCAATTCGCTAAAGCTTACCTCAGATATGAAAACAACCGGCACAAGAAATTTTTATTTAGTAGCGACTTAGTGTTAAAACACTCCGCTCCTTACTTTTCGTAAAATTTTCCAAATATTACTTGTTGGGTGAAGAATCTCTATGCCTTGCGTAATCTACCAGAACGAGGAAATAAAAATATTTGAAATATAATGATAATCATCTTATTTCTGACTTCTCCACAATGATGTTTAAATTATTTTTAATTATATTTCTCTTTCAAGTGTATTACATAAATATTAATATAAAATACTCCTAACTCTACAAAGCGAACTAAGAATAGAGTATATTAACACCAGGTTATTTCTGGATACTCTGCCATACAAGGGAACTACGTGGCTAAAAATATATTAATAAAATATAAATAGTATTCTGAAGGCCACTACTATAATACATATAAATAGTAGTTTTCTAGGACTCAATATTTATAAATCTTTTAATACTAGGTGAAATATTACAGATTTTGAAAAACAAAGAATTCCCCAAACTAGTAAAATTACACTTCTAAATTACCTCTAAAAGAACGAAAAAGTATTATTTATACGAATAAAATAAAAATCTCTAACGCTCCTTGAAAAGCCCTTGACACAGACGACCTCTAAAGCCCACTAGTATAATACACATTCAATAATAATTTTATTACGTCTATAAAGTCGGCTATAAAGTTTACTGTGCCCATTTTATTGTTGAACTTAGCTGAATTACAGAAGATAGCAAATCATTACATGATAGAATGGTGTTGCCAGATTAGATATTTTTGGAAAATAATATTGGAATATTAAATTAAATGTTTACAAGAAGAAGATAGAAGCCATCGTGATATTGCAACCCGAAGGCATCTGATAGAAACAAAGTGTATTTCCACTGGGGTTACTCTGCTTACCCTGCTATATTCGTGAAGTTAAAACCATTAATATAAAATAAAAAGAGGCCATTGTGGCACTGGAGCACACAAATTTGACCTTAAACACAAAAACCTCGGTAAAGTCGGAATGCGCGGCGTTTAGTTCCGCCACTCAACACGTCATGCCTCCAGAATTCAGAGGAATGTGGAGAACAGAAATGTCTCAATGAGAAACGGAGTGTCTGAACCCTAGTATCCCAAGTTCGTTCTGTCTACACTGCTATGTACGGAAAGCTAAAAATATATATTTACCTAAACTTAAGCAGCACATTGTACTAACTTTACTAAGGGCAGGTGAAAGAATCACCGGACAAATATTTCCTCCTTTTACTAGGCACAGATAAAACATAAAACGCAACACTTTTATATTCAAGAGAACAACAAAAATACAGCACTTTCATAGAAATTGTATTCCACAAGTAATATTGCTAGCCTTAATACAATTTTAATTAAAAAATGTACAAAAGAAACGAATACGAATTCATGAAATTTCTATAGAGAACTATATTTTATTTTATTATATTTTATTTTAAAAGGAAATATGATGAAAATTATAAACAAAAATCATAAATGTATAGATCCAAGTATAATTTTACAGTTGTATGTAAAAATATAGAATTGCATTAAAGAGGTGAGACGTGAGTTGCGTAACAGTTTTTTAATAGTCTAAGGAAGTGGGTTAAAATCCCTTTTAGGGTTTTTTATATATTTATTTTATATCAGTGGTATTTTGTCTAGAAAAACCATGTCATAAATTTCCAGTAAGCAGGGTCTTATTATTATTTTGTTCTTTATTTTTAAGGAATTTCGAATATATAAGCTCGTAACACTCCATGTAAAATCTGATTAAGACGTACAGCCAGACGTCTCACTGCTCCACGAAGTATATTTACTAGATATTTTAAATGAAAATATCCATAGATTTTTAAGTAAAAACTATTGCGTTTAGCCAGATTTGTCTTAATTTTATCATGACATCAAAAAGAAATAAATTGATTTAAAATTATAAACTTCAAAATCTAATACAAAAAACATGTCCTAAAAAAGTTTAACATTAACATGGTAACACTAGGAAAAACTACACAAAGCTTAGAACGTGGAACTTACGAACTATTAAAGTGATGCTTAAAGCTTCCTGATAACATAGTATGTAATAAGCTTACGACCACTCAGGATGTGATTCTTATAACATTTGTATAGGGAACGTACATTATATGTTACTTTATTTTTCGTCTTTGAAATTTTTATTGACGCATATTTGTTACATTCGTTAGAACGTTAGTCTGTACTTAAAGAAGTCGAGAAGTAAAAAATTAGTTTAGAAATAATAGATTTGTATATTCTTACCATATGTTTAACCCTACACCTAGCATTTAGTGCTACTTTTAAAGTCTACCTTTTAATAAAATATTTAATCAAAATATTAATTTATTATTTTGTTTTAAATTGTACATTAATTTATAGGTTTTATAAAAACTAGAACGTTATGTTAGCATACGATTTATATTTAAAACTACGGTAGACTAGTTTACTCGCTAACTCGTGTATTTCTAACTTTTACAGCACTTGACCTTGTATTTATTAAAAAATATCCTTTATATTTATAAAATAATTACTAGCTTTCATTTGTGGCTTCGCCCCCTTGGTCAAATGGAAGTAATTGTGTATGATACATATCACATTCTAAGCGCCCCAGGTAACTCCGACAAAAAGGAAACGGTGGATGGACTATCTATTATGAAAAAAAATGTAGGAGTACTTCCTAAGATTAGGTTATTCAGCAAAAAATTTTAAAGTTTGGTTTATGATT
>HE671617.1:373909-388996 GCA_000313835.2 Heliconius melpomene melpomene | reverse complement strand
TTTTTTTTTAAGTTTGGTTTATGATTTTATTTTCAATTTTAAATTATTAATTTTCGTAAAAACAAAAAATATATATACATAAGCAATTTATATTAATTTTAAACGTTTTCTAAACCCGAAACAAATACATACTATAAATAAATACATGAGTAAAAATGCATATAAGAATTTCAATTGAAATAAAAATTTTACACGCTGCTCGGACGTTAAAGGAGAGTGCTGTCTCATCTCACATACTTCCGCCAAACCGAAGCGCCTCGTCCAGGCTATTGCCGTGCCTACATTACCTCGTAATGCAACTTCAGGTGAGACCCTACCAGAGTGCATGGGCATTGGTTGAATAGCCTCAGGTTCTTTACATTTGGGTCTAGGTTCGATTTTTATGGCATGTCAAGTTTTATGGATTTAGTGATTAGATACTTGAATTGTTTTGTGTGCTTACGGTTTTTATTGTGTTTTATAAACGGAATATGGGCCATGTTTTGATCTTTTGTTAAAAACATTTCAGTTTTAGTCACTACTCTTATTTTGTTGGTATTAAGTACTGTAAATAAATATAGGGATTCAAATAGTTAGTCGTTTATTTTGCAATGTATATATTATTGTAGATACATTTTGTTTGCTTTCGAAAATAAATAAGATTTTTTACACAAATAAAGTTGTTCATCTAACGCATTTTCGACATTATAACTTGCTTTTGAATTTAAAATATCTGGGTTTTCCATACTAACTGGTAATACATAAAAATCATTAAGGTTATCTCGTTTTTCTAACGTTTGGTCCATGTTTGATTTTATTTTTAAAACTATTGAATTATCCTAGTTTTCAAAAATCATGAATACTAAAAGAAATATATCACAATTTTATCATTGATCTGTTCAGATGCTCTGGAATTTCCATACAATTGGTAACTCGAGAGGTCAAAGAATGGTAGACCCTGTCATAATGTATCAGAACTACGGAACACCGAGTCAAGCCCAAGTGGTCAATTTACAAGACAAGCAAATAGTATTCCCTGAAGATGACGATTCAGATATAATTATTGTAAATGAAGATTATAATAAGAATACTATAGAAGAAGGTCGAGCTGAAAGTGTAAAAAAAGATATTGGGGATTTAACAGAGACCACAACTAAGGAAGAAGAACGGTAAGATTAAGCTTATAATTACACTAATTTTAAAAAGAAGCAGCCTTTTTCCTGCATGGAAGGGAAAGCACAGGTACGTAGCAGCATGTAATCCTCTAGATATTATCTGTGTTAAAATTATCAAGAAGTAAAGCAACCCATTTACGCATTTGCACCAATAGATTGAAATGTTTTTATTTTTTGATTAAAGAGTTTAAGTAATTTAAATTGTTTCATATTTAAATGTAATAAGACTGTACAGATATTATGTCTTTCTAAACCTTAATCATTATCTGTAATCTGTCTGTCTGTACTTTATTTCTCCTTCCTTTTTTTAGTAAAATGAATCTTTGCTCTCATATTAAGGCTAATTTTCATTTCTATTACAATGGAACTTATGGAATTAATATTCAATTTGTTCAACAGGTACACAGCATCAGACATAAGTGAATACGTTTGGATGACGACAGAGTGGTCGTCGTGCAACGCGCCTTGCGGTCAGAGTGGCCATCAGATTAGAGGCGCTGTTTGTCAAGTAAGCTGTACTAAAATTCTAATTAAACTCATATTATTTTTTTAAGCCTCACGCTGTATCTAATGTCATGTGTTTGTTATATAAAATTAGACATTATACACCTACCAGTCCTGAGAAAAATGTTAAAATTAAATTATATATATTAAATAAATAATATTAATAGGAAATCCATACAAAACGAAATTACGAATTGTTAATTCAACTCGCTTAGAGTCAGAAATCCTTCCCCTATCTGTTCTTCTCAGTTATGATAATAAAACTAAATTGGGTTCTTTAAGCTTAATTAAACTAATTTCATAAAATCCTAAAGAGGCTGTGTTATTTTAAATTTTCTTTATACTTTTTGATATTTCTATCGTCTACGTTTATTAAAAGGTCTGGTAATAAAACTCAGTTTAAGTTGAAAGCCAAGGGTCTTAGATTCAATTTTGTTAATTATACTATAAACAGACAGTCGTGGCGCTGGGGCACGAACGTGCGGCAGCAATCGCTACGGTCGTGGGTTCGTTCCCCTATAATATAATAATTTATTTTCATATAACTTCTCTGATGTACAAAGTACGGCGTTATGTTCCCCCAACCAATAGGCCATGTCTTGAAAATTAGACAGATCGTTAAAAAAGTGTGTCCATACACAAGGTTCCTTCTCCCTACCCTGATGATTCGAAATGCTAATGCTAATATAAGAAAATTTAAAATTGTATTATAAATAATATTCTGCAGTTTTACTGGTCATTCTATTAATAATAAAATTTTAAACTCAAATAAACTACTTGGTAGCTGTTAAGCGTGGAGAACAAAACATTATTAAATTGAAATAACTTGTTATGGGTTCAATACCTATCAGAGGCACAAAGTTTAATATAAATAATATTTCTAATTTAAATGATAATTATAAAAACGTGTAGTTAACTTACCAAACTACATTCGTTCATACTTAAGAATTTTCTAGCAATAGCTAGCGAGAACTAGAGGTATAATATATTGGATAATATAGTTCTTAGAAAAATATAAGTCAAAGAAAATAAAATTTAAAGTTTAGAACTTTAAAAAAATACTCTTATATACGAATGGTTCGCTTCGTTATATAAAGCTGATCCAGATTTGAATTTAATGAATGGAAACTTCCAACTCAAGAAACTCAGTGAAACTATTTAACTGAGATGCAAAACTTTTCCAATATTACATGAATATGAAAATTTAATTTAACGTTCAATTTTAATATTACTTTGCTATCGGTACAGTGTGTAAAGTTTATATTAGGTTCGTAAATAGATATGTGCATATTATGTATCACGCTCTTTCCCGCACAGCAGGTAACCTAGTGTTGAGACATTCCGGTCCCTGCTGTCCCTTAAATTTTGCATGACTGTAATGCAAGATGGTTGTGGGTTCCATTTGGTTAAAAATTAATCTCCCCGGTCTGGTACCTAGATAAAGCGTGGCATTGACTTCCGTTACTCTCGTTCAGTCTCGAAAATTTCACGGAACCTAAAAAACAGAGTGTCTAAATATTTGGTTCCGTCTTCCTACTCTGCGATATGTGGAATACAGTTTGAAGTTATTATGTATCTTCATTATATTAAAGTAGTAACTATATGAATTTGTCTTATTATATAATACATTTAGAACGAGTTCTACCAATGAATTTTAAACCGGTTATCTCCAACCGATTGAGCTGAAATTTTGGTACACACGTTTGGTTTGACAATGTAACCGATGGTTAGCAAAGTGACATCATTCTAAATCCAATACGACAGCCTACTAAAAGGGAAAAAAAATATTTTAAAAGGAAAATACATATGCAGGAGTACCTATTTCAATATATTTAAATTATAAGTAAATATTTAACATATACTAAATTTTTTAATAAAAGAGGAGGTAGAGGAAGACAGTGTTAAGACTAACCTAGTGTTAAGACATTCCATTTCTCACGTTGAGTGGTGGAACTCAACGAAGTGCTTTATATAACAATATTCTTTAATTATAAAAAGATGGGCAATAAAATACAAAACAAAAGAAGGGAAATATACAAGATGCGACTGTACTAGGACGATGCAAACAAATTGGAGATAATAACTTCCTTAAACGGGGATCGAACCCATAACCATCGTTTAAAGTCAAACATTGCCTACATCACTCAACAGCCTGAGTTATACTAGTATAAAACAATTTCTCCGTTCTCTATTCAGCACAAAATAACAAACCGAACGACCACAGTGGAGACCAATGATTGCCTCTCCCGTGGTTTGATACCACCAGTGGTTATAAAAGACTGCGCGAGCGAAGTGTGCGCCTCTTGGAGAACTGGGGCCTGGTCGTCGACTAGATGCTTACCTAGTGGTACTGGTATGTAACGTGTATCTATGCACTTATACTAATGTTATAAAACTTAAGTTTGTTTGTTCACTGGTTGAAAGATCTAATCTTAGGAAGTATTGTGTCGAAATGAAAATATATTTTTAAATATGATAATATTTTGTACAACCTAGTATTCATTGGTATGTCCTTATAAGTGTCATATTTTTGCAGATCAAAATCGCATATTTATACTTTCATTTATACATCAGATAAACCTTAAACTCTGAAATGGAATTTTTACTTACTGTTACTTACTTAAATAGACTTGAAATTTAAAAAAGGCGATTTTTTTTTACAATTAGCACAAAACATAAGAAATTATATATAACTTATACTACATACTCGTAGCTATCACCCGTCGCCGCGTGGAGTGCGTGGCCAGCAACGGTACCAGGCTGCCGGACGCGTCGTGCGTGTACAGCGCGATGCCGGACAAGACCAGGCGGGAGGCGGAGCCTTGTAAAGCTGTGTGGGTTGTGGGGCCCTGGAGTAAGGTAGGAATATTTGTATATGTATCTTTATTATTTATTTATTTAAGTAACGATATTGATTGAGAAAAACAAAGCTAATTGATCTTTATCCATTCGAGAAGAACATAATCAAAAGTAAGAAATGTCTTAAAATGCGGCCACTACTCGTCGACCGTACTGTACAGCTTAACCAATGATAAGCACAAAAACTACCTTCACACCCTACAGTGCAAGGGTGGCTGCCCCACCGGCCTCCAGCACCGCGTGCTGCGATGCACGTGGCGCGCGCGCGCATCTCGGGGCCGCCAGCGCGCCTCCGCCGCAAGCGCGCGCGCGCGCCCGCCCGTCGCACGGCAGTGCAGGGCTGACTGTGCTACCGGTACGTATTAGGAAGATAAGAATTGTGCCTGAAGCAAAAAAAAATAAAAAACAAAAAAGCCCCAGACAAGAGAGTCTGTGGTGTATAACACTCACATAATAAAAATAAAAAGTAATTGGTTTTTTTACTGGAACAGTGTTTTTGAGACTCGCGGAAATCCATATTATATTTAACAATGAAAAAGTATATTTTAAAGCGAATATTTATTAAAACAGATGGTGTATGCAAAGACACATCGCGGTACTGTGAGAACGTCCGCGCGATGAACATGTGCGCGTTGCGGCGGTACAAGGAACAGTGTTGCAAGACATGCGAGGACTAAAACTTCTAGAAACTGTTGGAAGCTTCTAGAAATATCTAGAATTGTCTAGAGCCTTCGAGAAATAATTGTGGACTGAACTTGTGTGAACTTTGAAAGGGCCAGTGAAAAGTGAGTGTAATTATTATTATCTGAGTTAAATATTAAATGGTGTTTTTAACGCATTCAATATGTTGTTTTATATTGTTTAATGTTGTGTTGTGTACAAATATTGTATAAGTATACTTAGGAGTGCATATTCGAAAAAATGTAATAATTTCTATATATTATGTGGTGTTGTCAGGTATATCTTAAAGATTTCGCACGATTTAATTGAACTTCTTTTTTGTAAAAATTCAAATCCTAAATGATATTGACATTTTTGTTGAGATATAAAATTTTCATATATGTGTGATACGTCAATATTTTTTTAAGACAAAGATTATAAACTGTGTACCGTGTACTTTATATTTTTTATTTATATTTTACATTATTAATGGGAAAAAATCTGGCAGCCCCACTTTGTACTATAGAAATAGTACTTTATTAAAAAAGGACAAGGTTTGACAACATAAATTAAAGAACGAAATGAACTTGTAATATTTACTTTTAATAAAAGTATCAAGGCAAACACAAAACATTTGTGTTAATTATAATAAAAGAGGTATTATATTTTAATATTTAAAAAACGATTTTTTTTTTATTTTGTTGGAACGTATGGAGAAATGTATCGTTGAGCACGAAATAGTTTCTAGTCGCGATAGCACTATAACATAACGTCACGTATTCGGACATTTCAATGGGTTATCGATAATATCAATCGATTGACGAGTCAATTGGTCATATATACTCGTGGATCGATATAAAATTCCTATCGATTAGTACCTACAAATTGATAAAAAAATCAATTGATTAGGATAAATAGAAATAAAATTTTCAATCGATTCGTATTAATCGTTAGATAACTTCAATTGATTCAAAAACGTTGTGTTCATTCATTCGATATTAGTTATTATAGTTTTACTAAATTTACCTTTGAATAAAGAAATAACCAACTACTTCTTGGATTATAATTACTTAGATTCATTCTGTTATTCATTAGGAACAAAAAGATATTTATATTTTAAAATAAAAGACATTATTAAACAAAATTTATATAGATAAATATATTTACCATATACATACCATACAATTATATATGTTATTAAAGGCTTCTTTTTTATATCAGTTATTAAAACAAAAATATACATCATTCAAATCTAATATCGAATAAGCGAACTACATTAAATAAATAACGACAAAACATGTAAATTTCAAAGTACCCTCATAAAATGAAATAATAAATTTAAAATAAATATTATTGATAAATAATAATTATTAATATATCAAAAAATATATAGTGACAAATGTTTTGTACTATATTATTATAATCATAGAATCATTTTTGTCTGTCTGTCTCCAAATTAAGGAGATATATAAGGGCAACATTTAGTATGTAAATAATAAATACGCTTTACAATAAGATGCACAAACCTAGCAACGCAATTTGTGTATAGAGAGTTAGAAAAATTGCCAAATAAAATGTATGGGAGCGTATCCGGTATATATTTACTTATGGGTCGTTCTTATTAATGTGTTTATATTGTGAATTAGAGTGGCGTAAAACTGTTTTTATTAAAGGAAACCATTTTTTTTGTTAAGCTAGTAAAAATATTCTTATTTTTAAAATTTTTAAAATGTTAGAAAAATTCTTACGACTATATAAAATATAGACTATTCAGAAACCACTTACATAAACACAGAGGAAAATGAGCGAAATATTTTATTATTATTTTTTTGGAAAAATAATCTTTTTTTTCCTTTATAATATCTATTTTCTTTAATACACCACTATAATTCAAAAGTTGGATGAATGAGACTCAGCTTTAGATAGTTATTAGGGCATTACATATAATATTATTTATGCATTGTAATATAAATATAATATACATCTATAGAATATCAGTACTAAATGAAAGCAATATGGTATCGCTTACACTGAATATATAATATGAAATGTATAGACGTGTGTTTGTTGACGTTCAAAACGGAATTAGGCGACCATTTAGTTAGATAATAAATATTTTTGACCCTATAGGCTTAGTGGTTGAAGGCTCACTAACGCACAAAGGGCACAGGTTCGAATCGAGAAACATATTTGTGCTATAAACATGAATATTTGTTCTCAATATGTTTATTTATTAATATTATATTCTATGTAACCTGTCAGTCTTGCTACTTAAGTACAGCCTAGTTCGGGGTTCAATTTCCGCGTGTGCCATGTCCAAAGACGTATACAAATATATGTTGTAAAGACATACGAGAGTGACAGTATTAATTGTATAGATTTTGTCAATTTTAGTATGAAATGTTTAAATGAATATTATATTAATAAAACTTTTATGTTTGTATACATACTGACGTAATAAATTATATTGTGTGACACTGTGATACTTTGAAACGAGATTCTACCTTATAATATAGTTAGAATTACTTATTTAAAAAAAACTATGAATAATAGGTGTGGCACTCAATTAATATTTTAAATCTATATTCGATTTTAAATACATCACGAAGAATAGTGAAAAAAAAATATTAATATTTTTAATTTCATTTTTAACTTCGCATATTTTTTTTTCGTTTAAAAATATATGTCAACAATTATGAAATGAATTGTGAAAGATTTGAATTGACAATTTTATACCTAAAAGCTACTCACAGTGTCACACAAAAAAATACCTCTAGCAGTATTTTCTCAATAAAAAATAAAAAAAAATATTCCTTTATTAACGGCATATACCGCTTTTCACAAAGCAAGGCTTTAAAGCCTAAAATCTTAGGGTTCGAAGGAATAGATTATTAAGAAATGTATGAAACATCTAAAGAAATAAGAAATTCTCATATCGATATAACTGCCATTTAAAATGTTCTTGCTGTTTTTGCGCTGCCTTGACGCCAAATAATCCAAAATTTTATTATTATTCATATTGAAATATGAATTGTGTATAAATTAATGAGTTTATTAGACAAATTATACACTTTTAGTCGTTTCTGTAATACAAATATATGAAATGTCTAAATGAATTAAAGATCGGTAAATTTCTGTAAAAGCCTACACATCCTACACTACTAGCCTACATCTAAAATAATTATTAGCATTTTTATAGTGCTGCATTAGGAAGAGAAAAATGTTTTTAAGAAAACGTAAAAAAATCAAGAAATCAATTTAGCAACATAAAACAACTAACAACATAAAAAGTTGTAACAAGCGTATGAGAATTAGATGCTAGCTTGATAAGTACGTATGGCTTAGTGGTGACAGCACTTGGACGGAAACATGAGACGCGAGTTCGATTTTTTCTATGTTCAAATATTTATGCGTTTTCTAAAAATGATTTTAAATAAAAAAAAGTTTGAATTTTAGCTAAAAATAAAGAAAGTGTCAAAAGATCTTTTCTGAGAGATTTATACGATTTTTAATTTATTTATTTATGTGAAAATAATATAAAAAATATATTAAAGAATATATTATACATTTTCTAAAATAGTAAAATGTTTTGTTTCAGTCCATTATTAAGTTCACCTGAAGTAAAACAAAGTTAAGTCCGATATCTTAGTAATTTAAAAATTTAAAATGAAATTCATATTTCAATACAAAAGGACATTTTCGTAAAGAAATAACCTTTATATTAACTTCACCGATCTTTAAATAAAAAAATAAGTCCGAAATTGTAAATTGTATCAAGAATTTTCAAATATAAAAATATATTATATAACTAAGTTACAATTCATATTGTTTTATTTTTCCTTCTGGCCCCTTGTAATTTAAGTTTTACTCGAGCACCATATATAAGTATAAAACTATTAAAATTATTTATATCCTTTAAGCTCCATAAACTTCTGTTGTTAGATGAGACTTAGAAACTTTTTGTTCGAAACGCATCTATCATTGTCTAGTAGTCGTCTAAGCGAACTGGGTAAATAGTTATGTAATTTTTAGCTTCGCGCTGTATACCACGTATAATTGGTGGTGGTCAACCCCGGGCTTTGTTTTAAGAGAGTGGAAAATAATATAATTCATCCCCTTGGATTGGGATCGGACCCAAAACCGTCGCGTTTACCGTCAGATGCTGTGCTCCCGCACTACGACGGCTTCTATGTATTCTCTCATGTAAATTAAAATTCACTGTAAGTAATTAAAAAATCTCCTTTTGTCGCTCTGGTAACAAGGCAAAGCGTGGCGTAAGGTTACGGCACTAAAAACAAAGTCTCAAAACTTCAGCGGAAAGCGAAGAACGGAGTGTCTTTACACTTTCCTTTTGCCTCTATCCCGCAACACCAGGTATATGCGGGATAGAATGATTGTGAAAAATAAAATTGTATATATATTTCTACTTATATGACTTCTCAATACATGCAAATTTTTTTATCAATGGCTCTACCAAAACAGTCTAACCCATTATATCCTACATAATTTCTATTCCTGAATAGAAGCCGGACCAACCTCCATACAAAACTATGTTCTAGCCTTCATAGACGCTAGGTAAAACCATTTCATGCCATTCAATTCCTGAATCCATTAAGCCTATCACATCTGATCCAGCCAAGCGTATAGACAAGTTTCATTTGAATTGTGTTCTCTTGGGCCTTTCTATAATGGAACGTAGATAGTATATGTAAGCAAGGTGTGCTATATGAGATTGGTCGTTGGTTCGATTTCTCAGAGTAATTGTAAATTGTTTTATCTATACATTATATTTACGGCGTTATCGTAAGCTTGGTAAAAAAATGCTATTGAAAATAAAGCTTTAGACCTAGTATTGAGTAAGACACTCCGTTCCCTACCCACCGTCTTGTCACTGTATTTTCAGTTTATTTAACTTGTTGTTAGTTTCGCTTATTATAAGATATTTTCATAATTACTTATGAACAGTGCAAGCAGTAGGGCTTGTTGTTAATTCCTTAGTAGCTTGTTGTCTCAATTATCTAGAATAAACTGAGAGGACTTCTTCAACCGCATAAATACAATTAATATCGCAGGAAAGGCAAAACACCTAGCATCAACTCCATCGATTGAAGACATTTCGTGTTTAGTAGTGAAACTTAATGCCGCCCATTGTTTAACCCGAGCGAGGAAATGGAGACTATGTAGACTAATCTATATAATTATACAGTTAGTGGCTGACAGACAGAATATGAACAAACGACTGGACTTAGAAAGTTGAAATTTGAAATAAAAACTGAGGGAGGGTTTTTCAAAATTTGTATAATAACAGGAATAACGATATTTTCCGTTTTAAGGACAACGCAAGCAAAATTCCGAGCGTCGACTTGTATGTGATATAGATATATCTAATATATATATATATATATAAAACATAGCATCACAGTCCCACTGCGACCCAAATCTCCTTAGCAGATAATCTGAAATTCAATTATCAGGACAATGTAGTGACGTGTTAACAGTGTCTTAGTTTACGAATGTCAAAGATGACACGTCATCAATTAAGTAATTTCGTCATTAATTAAATATTTTTTAATTATAAACCGATTCTTCGATTCCCAACTGCGGGTTGAACCCACAGCCATTGTATTTATAAACACGTGGTGGTATAACACATAGAAATACATATTTTTATTTTTTAGTAGTCACTGTTTATTAATGTCCAAAGAGGCCAAAGAACAGTTTCTGCATACCTCTTTCGCCTCATCCACTACCATCAAGCCAGACACTTCCCCTGTCCACCTCATATTGCCAAAGGTCAATCGATGTCACCCCCTGCCTCTTCTAATGCTGAAAATATATTTGCTTATATAGTTGCATTTCAATCCAAATCCCATTGTTTACAAATAAAAGGAATCCGAAAGCAGCACAACTTACATTTACAATAAAATACTGAAGCCAGCCATACCAAATATACATTATCAAAACAAGATCTTTATACAATGAAAGTTAATGTTCAAATGTTACAAAAGTCAATATTTATAGGAACATCTCTAATAATATTCATATTGAGTAGGTATGAGCTACTAGTATAGTTATATACTATAGCATGAGAAACAATCGCTAACGTCAAAGCTAGATTTGGATAAATCGAAGCCCTCAGAAGCGAACAGATCTGCAGACTGCAAAGGCCAGCGCTCGCTGAGTTGTGGGTGGTTTAACACAAAAGAGAAGGAGAGGGATTTTTTATAAAAAATATATATGTTTATTTGATCATAAGGCATATATAAAATGAAGTTGTATTTAGCGTATAATGTATGTGGCCGCCGCGGCGCATATGCACAAGCGTGCGACGGTTGTGGGTTTGATTCCCACTAGAAAGAATAAAATAATTAGTATTTTCATTACATCGCTATGGTAACAAGGTGGGAACGGTGTACCATAATTGGGAACGAATTATCTTAACACTAGGATCCCATGTTTCCTCTGCTATGTGCGGAATAAAGCAAAAAGTAAAACACCGTATCGGGTAGAGAGAACTTACTCTCAAGACTCCGTCCTCTGTATGTTCAAACTCGAAACACTGCGTTATGTGACGGAACTCAAGGTGGATAAATATAGATTTTAAAAAGACGATAACACACAACTGTTTATTTCATTGTCATTCATCATCATCATCATCATCATCATCAACAGCCATCTTTTGTCCACTGCTGGACATAGGCCTTCCCCAATTCTCGCCACCACACTCGATCCCCACCTTTTAGGACCCATCCGATTGTTATTGTAAAGTTCCGCCAACCCCATTGTCACTATTTTATTAAAATTTGAACTCCAAAAATAATAAGGAAATTTCTATAAATTTTTAACTATTAATTACTATCACTTACATATATTAACACGCTACAGTATTTCCATCACACCACACAAACAGACAGCTTGTTTTAGAATACAAGCGTCCTTTGTCTACATATCGGACCGTATAACGAGGTATATCGTATTATCCATACACATACTCATATATACTATACCATGTATAGTATATTATATATACAAGTATGTACATAGCAAACAATACCTTTATTCAAAGTATAGTATCGCTTTCTATGCAGGTTGATTGTAATGTAACCGTTTGCTTATTCCATGTTGAATGGAGCATGTGACATACAATTAAGTAAACATAATTATATTGCCATCGTAGCACAGTGCGACAGCATATGACTGCAAACCTGATGGGTATGGATTCGATTCCGAGGGAATAAATTATTATTTTATTCTCACTCTTGTAGTCTGTTGTCGAGTGCGGCCACTCGATATTCAAAGTTTAGGGTTTGACCGGAGAACGGAAAGCGGAATGTCGTAATACTAAATTCTCTGTCTATCCTGGTGATATGTAATAAAAAGTAAAAAAAAGAAAAATATATGTATCTCTAAAATCTATATTGCTGACATTATTGGATCTGACAGGATCGCGATGGTTCTGGATTTTGAAGTTGCCGAAATGTTTATTATTCCGATTATTACTGTAACTTACTGGAGGTATTGCATGTTGAGTCGTGGAACTTAACACTGCATTTTAAATTGTTAGCAGAGCGAAGAGATGAAAATATTTTTTTTTTATTTAATCGAGTGGGAATCGAAACCACAACCTCCGCCACGACTGGCCTCTATTGTTATAGAGGTGGCACATGTTCTAAATATGTTTTCTTACTTAGTTACTAACTAAAATATGAGTTTCCAAGTTAAACAGCAATATGCTAAAGATATTTGTCACGTACCGAGCGAGTCTGTTCACTACGATCCGTACCGACTTAATTAGATCACTATGAAAATGTCGCAAGTCCCGACGTCCGGCGCAGCTCTATTCAATTAGACAGCGCCAAGTTATAGCTTTTAGTTGGAATACCTGAACAGAACAGCTTATTATTTATAATAACATTTAGTTAGGTTAAGCATTTTACCGCATCTCCAAAATTGGACGGAAAAAGAATATCTTAAAATTAGGTTCCCTCTTCTTAATATTCTATGCTAAAAAGTGTTAAGTGTGGAACTATAATTTTTCAAAATTTCCAAGAAAACTCATTTGTTAGGTCTTCTAAACATTGCCTATTTAAACATTTTTATTGCAGAAATATATTGTATATAAATAATTAAAACATTATCAGTAATACATAAACGAATGAACAAACTAATGATCGTATTGAAATTTTGTTCAAAAATCACACGTAATTGAAAAATGGCAAATAAATAAATAGATAACTTACTATAAAAAATAAATATACTCTTGTATATTTTCACATAGGATTTAAAAACCAAAATAAGCACGGGCAAAATCACGTGTACGTACTAAAATAAAATGTATTAATGTAAGTAATGTTAGATATAAAACTAGTGGGCCCGGACGCGGTTATGCCCGCGAAAATATAAGCCTAAATAATTAAAATAAGTTAAAAAATAATAATAAGTGGAGATTTATTATTAGAAAAAATATCTGAGTAACTGAAATGAACAAACAATAGAAGTAAAAGTAACTAAACGAAATTCTTAATATTAGAAAAAGAACCTAAAGTTTGCCGTGCGCGCGTACTAAACATTTTTCTATATTAAATAATTATTAATTTTTGCGAACAGTATTAAATAAAATCCCAAATGATTAAAATTACGATATTTTAAGTGTATAACATCGGTATGGATAACCGAACTGAGATAAATTAATTATAAGCAGCAAATAATTACATCAAAAATAATAGTAATTCGAAAATATATAAAAATTTACAAAATCATCAAAGACATCTGCCCGTTCGCGTCGGTCATACTATACCACTCGTAGGCTAGGTCATTTGGAATCAGTGACATCTTCTTAATTTTATTATTTATTAGAATGTTATACAGTAAACTATAATTTCCATCTAGACGAAATGCTAAAAGTGACTATTATATTTATTTTCATAAGGATGAATATCAAATTATAGAAATCATCTAATTTTTAACCGACTTCTGTAAGAAAAGGAGGTTATCAATTCGACTGTATTTTTTTTTATTATTTTTTTTATGTTTGTTACCTCATAACTTTTAACTGGGAGAACCTCGAGAACGTATATTAACAAGAACATACACAAAAAGTATTCGGGCGAATTGGGAATCTCCCTTGTTTGAAGTTGGTTGAAAAGAAATGCAACCATCAGGAATATCACTTCTGACATCAATTTAAAAAGTTTTTGCTGATTGAAAAAAAATGATTTTGCTGATTGATTGAAAAAATAAAAAATTGATTATACTGTAATAGTTACACTATTACAGTATTTTTTATAGTTACACTATTACAGTATAATCAATTTTTTACCAAAAAAAACAATCTTTCTCAATTTTCTCCTGATTCCATAATCGAAACCTAACCAAACTTTCACCAAATTATCCTTAAAGTGTATCCTTTCAAATAAAAAAAGAATCATCAAAATCGGTTGGCGCGGCATTGAGTTATTCGGCTATTAGTCGCGCACATGCCTAATGCAAATTTAAGACTTATGTGATTTTCTCATGGATACCATTGTCAGACATGGACCAAAAAAAAAATGGGACCATTTGGGAAGCTACACCTTTCAAATAAAAAAAAATTATCCAAATCGGTTCATCCAGTCAAAAGTTATGAGGTAACAAACATAAAAAAAAATAAAAAAAAATACAGTCGAATTGATAACCTCCTTTTCTTACAGAAGTCGGTTAAAAATAATACCTAATTAAATAAAGTTTTGCATAGGACAATCACAACCACTCGTTGAGAACCACTACCACCACCATCACCACTCGTTTAAGAAGCATCATTTTAAGATCTACCCATCACTTAAAATCATAAAATAAATTAATTTTTAACAAAAAGAAAAACCGACTTCTAACAACGAACTAAAAAGTGAAAAATAATTTTACAAACATTTTA